>JAZEWU010000005.1:14893291-14913559 GCA_036362915.1 Geotria australis | reverse complement strand
AAAAGCTGGCTAATAATTAAGAGACGCGAGTGGATTGTGGAGGCCAATCACGAGCGAGGAAGGGGTACATAATTGAGACTCGGTGGTGATTGAGGTGGCCTGCTGAAGCGAGCACTGAGCCAGGTAGATGGTCGGTGGCGGGTTGGAGGTGGCGGAGTGAGAGTGTTGGCGCTCAGTGGGTGACTGAGCGGGATCCACTGCTGGACGTGGAGAGGGTTGCTCGTGGTTGAATAAAACGTGTTGGATAGAGACCACGTGTCGGCTCACTGAGTGAGGATGGCTGCGGAACGTCGGGACAAGAGGCGGCCACTGCTGGGGTTGGGAGAAGGGGACAGCCCTGGCCTGGGCGTCTTCCGTGGCGGTGAAGACGAGAAGGAATCGGCATCCCCTGACATGGTGCAGAAAGAATCGGCATTCCCTGACATGCTGCCGACGTTGCACCACACATACACATCTATGTTTGATGTTAAACTCCTTCTGTCGCTTGCAGACAGAAGAAAGTTTCACAATAGACATTACAAAGCGTTTTTTTAACATTTAGGTGTTTGCTATCTTTTTTCCCACCCGCACTTGGTGATTGTGATTACTTTACATCGCTTCCTCCAATTTGTTTACAATAAAGCACCGAAGTAAAATAAAGAAATACTGTGCTTGCCTTACCAGGCACAAGCACTGACCGAGCAGAGGACGGATGAGCTACACACACCTGCATGGCAGATGAAGGCTTTTGACAACTCCACACCAACACAAACGTCATTATTTCATTTATTTGAAAGGATAACAGATGTTAATAACGTAGAACTGAGGTAATTTTGATGAATTACTCAACCTGTTAGTGACGATTAAGGTCAACGACTGTTGACTATAATCCCGTGAATTTGTACTGTTTAAAGAAAACAAATGAATCTGTAAACGGTTTCGTTTGCAAAAAGCAACATTAATAATTGTAGAAATTAACACAATGGGTTGGATTGCAAGTTTTGTAGATATTGACAACGTATCTAAATTTATTACTCAAAAAATAGGCGGCAGGGTGGCGCAGTGGTAACATCTGGGCCTCACGGAAAATCAAGTCCTGCATGAGGCAGTTCGATTCCGGCCTCGGGGCTCTTTCTGTGTGGCGTTTGTGTGTTCTTCCCCTGTTGTGCGTGGGTTTCCTCCGGTTTCTCCGGTTTCCTCGCACAACTAAAAGACAATCATTAATTAATTGGCCGATAACATCATAATATATAGGGCGCAGTGTCTGGAAAATGTTGGCACCGGCTTACTGCGTGGCTGCCTTTCCCTCTCCCCGCCTCTCTGTGGTTTACTCGCGCCTCTGAGTCATTCTCTCTTCGAATTAATAACTTCGAAAATGTGAATATGTGCGCCTTGTAAATCGGTATTTATTATTACTGAAAATACTATTACATTTAGCCCTGTTTAGGACTTTTCATCATAACATATTGTCGTAGAAGTCGATTAATAGTTGCAAATGTATCCTATTTCAAAAATTACTCAATCAAAAGACAGCCTCAATGTACTTTAATAATTATTTACAAAGACATAATGTTCACGCTCTATTATCCTAATTGATATCAGAAATTTTGAAACTTACATCTGGGGTACTTTAATAGCGTTTTGTACAAAGCTAGGCTATGATAAACAATTCATTTGCAGCTAAGCGTCTGTCACTCACATTCAAATGACCCACTCGAGGGTCACCTGGTTTTCAATGTTCCCACGGAACTTGCAAACGTACCCAACCTGGTAGAGATAAACAGCAAGTTTCATTCTGCTGTCGCTGCTCAGGGTCACCTTGTCTTTTATGCACACAGTGCTGAAATGCGATTTTTGGCACCATTCTAACAAAAAAGGGGGATTCTCTATTCATGTATTATGTTTGAAATATATTTGCATCCAGACATGGAAAGAGTCAAGGGCTCTGTGTCACAATTGGCTCTAGGTGTCATGAAAAAATAAAGAACACCACCCAGTTTTGAAAAAAAGGTTAGTGGATAATTCCCGATCCAAAGTAATCATACCATCAAGACAGTGACGTAGTGTACCATACGAAATGTTAAAGTACAATAATTCTGCTGCATATGGGAAAAACAATATCTATATTTGCAGAGCAGGTCTCTATTGCCCATCCTTAGCCAAATCATCGTGATATTCCACTTTTACCACAGATCTGATGAATAAAGTTCACATTTGGTATATAAAATGAGTAGACTGCTGGGTGGATTCCCATAAAACCACACCCTTCTAATACTAGCACAAAAACAATCACGAAGGCACTATGTGCCTACTCTGTAAGCTTTAAAAAACATTTATGACTTGAGTGCAAAACTGGCTGACAGTGACAAATCCTGGACGGTAACTGGCAAGTGATTTCCACACAGATTGCTCGAACACAGCTAAAGCGTGCAAGTGAGTGAGTGTGTGTGAGTGAGTGGGTAGGTGGGTGAGTAGATTGGGCCAGACACTGCACAACTGTGGGGCCAAGTATCTCGACGTTTCTGTGTGTGGGACAATCAGGTCACCGTGTGCTGCTGACCGGGGTTGAAGACAACTGGTATAGGCAAAGACCAGTATGCACATGTCAGCCAGCTAGGATGGCGCAGTGTGATGAAAACACTTGTGGATGAGCTTGCACAGCTTGTATTCCATTCCGTGCCAGACTAGCAGCTAGTCACACATAGTTGCTCTGATGTGATCACGATTGTTCTGCTTCTGTCCTTAGAAACTGCTGAAGTAGTAGCCTCCAGTCAAATTTTTGTTTGGCCAAATAGCATTGCAATACATTTGCAGAACATTTTCCATCAGTGTCAAAGCCAAATGGTCTCTACATGTTCCCGAATGAGCAGAGAGAGATGTCTGCATACTAAATGAGAAATGGATGGTGCTCATCTCAATGTACAGTCCCTAACCCCTGTTCCACACATCTATGGCAGGGGTCAGTACATCCATAGCACTTCCACCGTTCACTTTCCACAAAGCGGTGCTCATGTTATTGACCCACTGGTTGAGTGCTCTGTCACAGTACCACCTGGAAAGAGGACATAATTAATTAAATTATGGTTCCAGCAAAGTCGGATTTAAGAGATTCACAGCCATTAGCACAATTGGCATACAATTCTTGGAAACCAACACAAAAATACCCAAATTTATTCCAGGTGCTGTAATTACCAGGCTTTTACTTCTGCGTTTAATAGTGCCTCAACACAGGATTTAGGTTGTGGCATCGCCTGAACTTCGTCAGAAGTACAACTATTATTATAACCGATACTGGAACATGTTGCACTATGTCTCATAATACTATGTGATTACGTTACCTATTCTGAAGTGTTTTGGTTTCATATAAAATTACTTACACAAGAAACTACTTGAGAAACACAATGATTTGGGCACATGTATCAACATTTTTCCTTTTCTTAACTACCAATCACGTAGGCTAGCACCCACCACAAGAGGAAATTAAAACAGGCCTGCGTGCTGTCCATTGTGACACACGTGGCAAAGTATTCTTTACATTTTGCAGAATATTAGTTTTAAGGCATTAAATTGCAGAAGTCCAGAATTATATAATCCCCATTCTCTCTGAACGGTTAATCCCATTGGCTCACTCATTGGAGTCAAAGCATGTGTTCACGACAGTTTGCAAGTGGAGTGAAGCACCAACATTTACGTAATTGTTAAGCACGCAAATTGTTATTTTCTTGGCCAATGACCATGTAATATCCTTTAATCGTAAAAACATAATCGTAATCATCATCATTAGCCATAATCAATCCTCTTCTGGACGAAGACATCCCCCCAAGCCATCACCATTTTTCAAAGTCCTGCAAAGCGACACTAAAGCATGAATAATTCAACATTATAACTGGTTGCCTGGCTATAGAAGAACATTTTACAAGGAGAGTTGTATAACGCTGGGTCTCTAACCCGTCGTAGTCTAAACCAAATGTAGAAAACAAAAGTTGGGAAAATCAGACATGGGCATAAACAGTCTTTGTGGTGAACTCTAAACATCACCTGTTCCAGATTAGGTTTAATAGCAGCATTGATGCTGCATTTAAAAATATGCAGTACTCAGAGGAATTCCATGCAAGGGCAGAAAGAAGTTGACTATAGTGAATACTAGGTACTACTCATCATAATAAATGCTATTTATAACGCGCACACATTCATTCAATGGTATTTAGTCAAAGAGAGAACGACTCAGAGGTGTGAGGAAACCGCAGAGGCGGAGGAGGCAGCCAGGCAGTTTGCCGGCGCCAACATATTTCCACACACTACATCCTATATGTTATCGGCCAATTATTAATTAGCGCTGTTGGAGGAATTACACGCAGAACAGGGGGAGAACACACAAACGCCACACAGACAGGTGCTCAAGGTGAGAATCGAACCGCATTGGACAACTTTTCTGTGAGGTGCAGATGTTACCACTGCGCCTCAAAATCGTTAAAGATGATGGTTGACTTTAAATTGTTACGCTAAGGATTTCAAACAGTTTGTAAGTCGGCTAACTCAATAAAATATGCGGGTCTATAATCAACCAATACGTTTTGACGTTCAAACTGGTTTTAATGATACCACATTTATAAATATTCAGTTATTCTTATAGGGGTAGAAATTAGTACACACAGGTACATATTTTAAAGACCTGCAAAAATGAAAATACTTTTACAGCTAACCTAAAGACCGTGTAACAAGACGGACATTTTTAAATGACACGCATTTTATTTATTTGCTTTAACAAATTGTATCAGGATCAAATGAATGTGGTATTACATTTTAAGTCAGTGTTGGTAATTCTTGATTGCTGTGATGCGAGTCAATCTCTCAAATCAACTACTACTTTTATCAACTCCAGAGGATAAAGAGCTGAGAGAAGCCACAGCTGGGATTTGAAAACAGCCACATAAGCAAATATATTGAGAAATACAATGCATACTGTGGGGTATGTGATTGCAAGCATCAGAATGGATAAACACAGAATGCGTCGCATAGGAATGCATGCAGTTGACAAAGGCAGTATGTTTGTTTCAAGTCTTCTTGGGTAATGTAACGTCAAGAAGTAATGGGATGAAGGGCTTCTGCAAACTGTTATAAAATGATCAATGATCTGGAATGTGAACATTTATAAACAGTTATGGAGACGTTTTTTAAACTGCAGTTATGTTTCATTAAATTTACAAATGTTTGGATCCACTGTGCAAGTGTTGGGTGTTGGATCAAGTAGGTAGACGGCCAGACCCAGGCCAGTGAACGGACCACCCAAGTACTACCACGCATACTGTGAACTCATGGAAAGTATTCATTACCGTATGGTCCTTCGACCATAAACACCGCAGTTATGCAAAAAGAAGGAGGCCTATGCCATGGCTAGGCAGTGATCGAGCAAAGCCATTCCCGAGGGCAAAAGCAGTTACGGCATTAACTTATTTCCACTTAGGGAAATCAATAATGGGAAAGTAATTAGAAGTCACTTTCATACTCTCACTATTGCAAATAAGAAAGAAAAGTCTTGCATCGTGAGTATTATTGCACTGTAGGTGCCAGGGGAAAGATCACTGCTTTCAAAATACAGAACAAGAATGTGCATTTTGTAATTCTCCAGGAAGGTCACTATTATATCATGATATAACAAATATTATTTAGAACACACACTTTGAATTGCAAATACAGAATGACGAAATTTTGGGAAATATAAGAATGATTATAGATGTTAAAAGGAAAGTCGAAGTCTGTGATGTGCTTTATGATGACAGACATTACAGGAAATAGTTTTGGAATCCAACCAATAGCGGCAGACTTACTTTATAAGCAATAGACCAGCAGCTGTATACTAAACCCATTCAATTTAAAACAAAACACTTTGACTGAAGTTAGTGTTGCACATGTGTTACTATTTCTCCACAATTTTTTTTTGCATGGCATCCGTTTACAATTTGGCAGGTTTTTCTCATGCCTATTGGGACATTTGGAAAAAAAAAGACACATTAGCCAATGGACGGGTGGCAATAGCTTGAGCAGTCCCGTTGAAAGATAAAAGCCAGGAAAAAGACTTGTTAAGCCAAGAAGTTTGTGGAATTTGCTTCATTATTCCACACAGAGGCACCGGATCTTCCAAAACCAACTTTGGCCAGATGGACTTACTGGACCCCATGACTAAATGATGAATTACCATATCAATGAGCGTTGGGAAAAGTGATAGTTAAAACATAAAAATACAATAGTGTAGACTTATGATGCACTGATGAATTAGCAGATTTGAAGATTTCGATCTTACATGTCAAAAGTTACGCCAAAGCATCGCAAAGTGAATAAGGAAACAAATATCATTTTTTATTTACATAAGCAAGGGTCATTTGCTTTATAGTTTTAAAAGTTACCGTGTTACATACGTGTACTTCTTATAGTCATGATGATCAGATGTAGAGCGTGGAAAAGCATGGCATTTCAGATATAACCCATCAACAACTCCAGCAGCATTGCTTGACAACCACAATCCGGCTCAGACCAAATAACACCACTCTCTAAAGTCGTACCTGAAGGCTCTAAAGACAAAAGAGAAGGGGACGTTAAGGTACTTTGTTTTATATTGTCAACTGCAATTCGTATGTGCTTGTTGCTTCTGCATATCGACGGGCACAATAAATTATAGATTGTCAAACAAAAGCTGAGCCACATGTGACTCTGGGGCGCTTCCAGAAAAAGCAGAATTATATAGGCTGCCAACATCCTTCGGAGGTCGAGTTTAGCCAATCACAAAACTGTGCCATATGCTGCGCAGATAAGGAGTTAATGTATACAAGAGTGCATATATTTCCACAGACCTAGCTTTGCAATGATATCAAAGGCCGACATGCAGTGTAGAATTTCATATTGGATGTCAATGTTGGATGATGCTGTGGCAAGAAGGCTTCTTTAACAATCAGAAGATTCCACATTTTAAATCCAGGTTGAAATCAACCTAGCCCAGGATCCCTCCTGAGTCAACCGAGTACCACTTTGTGGGAGGCCTATAATGGTTGTGCTATGACTGACCCCTGTCATAGGAATATGGAATTTTAAACACTACCTTAGGGCCATCAGCAGAGATAAGCACTGTACCATGCTTACTTGGGCAGGAAATTATCATGACCTTGACGTTCATGCCCAAGTAATGTTAATTCTGTGGCTTCCTTGCGTCAAGACCAAGCATCAAAGAGTGACGAATAAAGAAAAACCTGTCTGTTCTAATTGAATTCATGCAAAATCTGCTACATTTCAATTGTTTTAAATTAATGTAGAAATATAATTGTTACATAGTAATTCACAACTTGAAATAATTAAGTTAAATTGAAAATATGAGGGGAATGGCAAGGATACGATAATCTTTTCCGAAATAATGTTGTGAGGTCATATAGGAAGCAGCTGGAATTCATTTATACAGCAGTCCTAGATGTACCGTTAATTTTGTAATGTGAGCACAGAACAAAATACATTGCTTTGAAACTATTTACTGACCACAAGCTCCTGGTGCGGTCCACTTTAACATTGCCAGATACGTTTTGCAGATAATTAAGATGTATTTATCCTACGAGCATTTTTGCAGATCTCACACCGAACTGCATTGGTTTCGAATTTACCTTAAAATATCTCTGTGGCAAGAAGCCAGAGGTTAGCGTTGTCTTCTAATGTATATACCCTCTAGCGCCGCACGCAGAGTTCCTGTGGACAGGCCACATTCCTCAACCCCTAGGCCAAATACTGTCCAGAATAACTTTAGTGTGTGTGAGCTTTCCGTTTCTGTCACGCGCCACAAACCCTCACAATACCAGCAACATGGTGTGTGGGCTGTTTGTGCTACCTTGTTGAGGCTTTTATAACACCTGGTCGCAGATACATGACAACTTGCTACGTGTATAAAAAGAACCATCTTGCAATAAAATACGTGCTTGCTGTTGCTCTAAGTTTTTTTTTTGTTGGCCCTATTTTCTGTGGCAAAGTTTACGTAAGCACAGATGCTTGCTATATTTTTTCCTGCCCTTTCAAACCTCATGATCAATATTGGTGCATAATTTGTTAGTTTAATTTCCCTCCTTTCTCCCGAGAATTTTACTGTGAATGTGCTGAATGTTTCAATTACCCATGTCAATCTTATAGTGCTCAATCTTGAAACCTGTTTCTCCTCCTCACACATCCACTCAGACACGCAGTTCCACTAACACTTGTGGTGATTGTTGTATTGTGTATGTTTGTGTGTAAAGTGACTGTGTGGGTCAGTGCCAGAAACTGTGATTTATCCATAAAGGAAAGCCTCAAGATTATTGCATTGGTAAGTTGCTGAACGAAAGACTGAATTGATAGCGGGATGACTCATGTCAGAGCATTGAGCTGTCACCACTGAGATCATGGGTTCACATTCAGGAAGCTGTTGGAGGTTTTTCTCATTTTTCTTTGATCGGTCAGTGAATCTCTCGATCGATCGCTCAGTCAATCGCGCAATTAGTTGGTTAGATAATCATTTGGTCAGTCATTCACTTGGTCACTCAGTCAGTCAAACACTCATTCAGTCAGTCAAACACACTCAGTCAAACACTTAATCACTCAATCAAACACTCAGTCAACGACTTTAATGGTGGGTGACTTGGCGGGTGACCAGTCGACCGACCCACTAACCAGTTGACCAGTCAGTTTGTCGTTGTTTCCCCCTCGTGTCTGTCTCTGTCTTCCTGTCTGTGTCCCTGTCTCCCCCTGCCGCTCACCCTGTCTCCCTCCGTGTTTGTCTTTAAGGAAGTGACGGCCATCTTAGGGGACGCTGGCAGATTTTTGCCGCTCTTAAGATTGCCAGTTTCACGACCTTTCGGTATATTCCAAGCAGCCTTAATAATTTAATTGTTGTTCCTTTGGTTTTTAAAGGTTGTTTTGTCTTTCATTGTTGACATGCCATTCTCTTCACGGCCCTTGTGCAGCACTTTGTGACCCTCGGGTGAAAGGCGCTATATAAAATGCTATTATTATTATTAAACAATATTGAATCCTCGCACCATACCAAAATCCTAACATTTCAGTTTTATGTGCTGCTATTAAAATTAGATGCATATCCACTTAGATCTCATAAAAAAAAATATGTTTAATTACTACAGACGGTCACCTTCTCTTTAAACATGACAGACAAGAGTCCGATTTTAAACAAATACGATTTCACAATCGTGCAGTTTCCCGAATTACATAGCTTATAATTACACACTGCACACATCCGAAGATTGCTAAAACTGCAGTCACCAGGGAGTACAAAAAATGGCACTTGAAAAGTTTTGCTTAATTTTTGGAATTGGCCGGGTGGCTGAGAAGTTGGAACCCTGAGTTGGCACTGCTGACTGAGTGAGATCTTGGGTTCGAACCAATCCAGTCCCACTGTGCTTAAACCGGATTCTCAAGTGACGCAAGTCGTTGGTCTCGGCCGATGACTTCACAAACAAATCAACAAATTCGGTACGGCAATTAATTGGGTTAAATTCTAGCGCAGACATAAATATGTTGGTTGACGTCATGCGAGGCGTATTTCTCTCCGCTATGGATTTCAAGTGTGCGTCATTCAGTGCAGCTTCAGGTGTAGGGATTTCACTCCAATTATGTGGTATCTCAGCATATTCCGTTAGCGTAGGGAGGGCTATTTTTGTAGTGCCTGCCATATTCTCTATTTAATAAAATAGAGTCTATTATATACCCACTCGCTTTCCTCCCCGCCGTACGTATCGACCCTCCGCATGTTCAAAGCTTATATGAATGATAGTCTCCTCGTATGTTCAGTAGTTCGAAGAACTCCGGTCTTTCCAAAGAATGACTGCACTGCTCATCCATCAAGGCATACATCTTCACTGCTTTCTCTGGATGCCTATCAGGGTAAACTCGAACAAGGCTCATTTTTGCGTAGGACGTTCCAGTGCAAACTTCTCCACACGCCTCAGTGCATTTGGCTCTCAGTGAAGGAGTCGGTGTAATAGTCTCAACTTCCTCCCCCACCATTCTCTTGCGCAGTGTAAGGACCTTTAAGATAGTTGGGTTATAGCTAAGCTCGAGTGTAAAGCGGTTACGTGTGTGTCACTACTGCATTCTTCACACTTGATGTCAACTTTGCCGTCTCTCGTTAAGTGGTTTAGTAGAAGCGCAAAATCGAAAGCACACTCCAAATTTTCAACAAACCCTTCCTTTCTTGCAACGTTTTCCTCCTGAAAGCGCTTCATTAATGAAGGGAATAGGATTTTCCATGTAGTGGGCATTGCTTTTCAGGATCTTATATTTTCTTGTCCATCTTTCCTGTGTCCACGAGGATGTTGGCGTTGGAGAGGTGACGACAGTCTTGCGTACAGCGATTGGTCTCCTTGTTGGTCCTTGTCTGTTCGACACCGTCTTGGTCTTCATGGGATCCCAGCCAGGCGTCTCTGACGTGCCAACCATGAAGCTTGGGTCGTTTCTTTCCTTAGCTAGGTCACGGATGAACCTTGTGTTCTTCATTTTTCCTGCACATCATATGGCAATTTCTATACAGTGGGGTTTACTCCATGGCAAGTATTCAAATACACAAGTTCACATGAGTGGGGATCAGCTTGTGCTGACTCAAGCTCCATTAGGAGGTCTCCTAGCTCTCATGGCTTCTGGTTATCTCGAATTGAGATTTTAGGGAAGTTCTGGGTTCTATTGAAGAGCGCGTTTTCAATGATTGCTGGACTACCGTAGCACTCCTCCTCAAGCCTCTCCCATGCAATGGACAGACTTGCAGCAGGGTCGTCGACGTTCGCTGCTCGAATCCCCTTAGCATACTCCGCACTCACTCCCTAAGCATTTAACTAACAGGTAACCTCAGCTACAGCTGCAGCTGCTTTCTTCTGAGCTCGTATGGTGGCTAACCTAGCGTCTATACGGGCTCTCTCCGCATCCACACGGGCTTTCTCATTTAGCAGGGCTTCCTCCTTAGCAGCGGATGATCTCAATGTGCTTTTGGATGAAGTAGAATGACGAGATCCTGTCTCCTGTAGGCATTCAATGCGCTCCTTCGTCTCTTCAATCACTTCCTCTACCCTATCATTCAGCAGCTTTAAGTAATCTTTTTGATGACTTATCTCCACTACACTATCCTGTTTTGTGTTTCTGAAGGAGAGAAATGAGCTCATCTGCCTGCTGCTGATACTTGATTCTGCTTTCCTTCATTCTGTATATGGCCTGTCGAATTGACGCCTTATTGAAGCCTTATGGACTGCTTCAAAATAATAATAATAGCATTTATAGAGCGCCTTTCACCCGAGGGTCACAAAGCGCTGCACAAGGCTGTGGAGAGAACGGCATGTCAGTAACATCAGGACAGATAAACTGAGAGTCAAGCAATCGCGATAAATTATAGGACATAGATCATAAAGACAGCAGAAAAATCATAACAACAACCACAGAGAGCCTTCCACCCGAGGGCCACAAAGCGCCGCACAAGGCGGCGGAGAGAACGACAAACCAACGACGACAGAGAACGGTAATCGGACAGCGTTGAGCCGCAAAGTGGTCCTAGCACGACGGCTTGAAGGCTTTACGGAACAGGTAAGTCCTTAAGACGAGATTTGGAGATGTTCAAAGACTCCGCTGAACGAATTTCCAATGGAAGATCATTCTAGAGTCTTGGAGCAACGCGCGAGAAGGCTCTGTCTGCCCATCGAATGGAGGCGCGACCTGGGAACATGCAGTGTACGAGTGATACCGCGGGTGTGTGTGAGAGTAATAACGCGGGGGTTGTGTGTGTGAGTAATAACGCTGAGGTGTTGTAAGCGATAACGCGGGTTTGACGGGAGCTCGGGTACTACGGGAGTTGCCGAGGGTCTCTCAAGGTGACAGCATCGCGTTTGGTAAATCGCTTTCACGGATCAATCTGTGTCGGTGTAGCAAGGTTGTTAATAAAAGTTAATTATTAAGAAACCCGGCTCTTGTCTTGTCTAACATATTTACTGCAAGTGTGTTTGCTGTGTCGCAGGAATCCCGTAAATGGCTTTCTAGCTCTCTGGGTATTTTTCTGCTTTAATAATAATAATAGCATTTATATAGCGCCTTTCACCCGAGGGTCACAAAGCGCTGCACAAGGCTGTGGAGAGAACGAGATGTCAACAACGACAGAGAACGGAAAATCAGCAACACATTTTTTTTGGGGTTTTTTTTGTTGACATGTCGTTTTCTACGGAGATTTGTGCAGCGCTTTGTGACCCTCGGGTGAAAGGCGCTATATAAATGCTATTATTAATATTATAAGGTGTGTAGTAACCGTAATAGCATGCTCCTTCTGCTTCGCGGCAGATGTTAAAGATCCCACGACATCATTCCAAACGTTATAGGCCACCTGTATACCTGTCACGGTCCAAATGTGGCAAATTTGAAAAATAAAACACCTGCAAAGTAGTCAATTGGAATAATACATATCAACATGGCCCTTAATCGTGAAAACCTGGCAGGATCCTCCTGAAACTCTCTAAACAAGTTTTTTCACGGCTTGAGGCACGATAACTGCTTTCGAAAGCATAGGATAGCCCTATTAAAAGGTTAAAATAATGGGTGGCAAGGCAGTGAACTGCCCTTGACATCAGGCAACATACAGCACAGCACACTCATCTTTCCATCTAGCCTCAGAATACCCGAGGATGCCTCCAACGTGTCAGGCGAAAGAGAGGGGGAGCGCTCGACACAGCTATCACGGAATAACAGCTTTGGAAAGCAACTATCACTCCATGTGTCTACAATACGGCAGCTTGAACGTGTATGGAAACCAACGCGGTAGAGTCTCGCCACGACACCACCGATACACAACACCGGCCAATTGCGCGTGGTCGCGCTGTATGGGGGTGAGGCAGGTTCGCTACTGGGACCCAATGCTTCCAGGTTGCAGGCATTCCTCATGCAATGCCAGTGGCGAATTTCTGGAGTCCACTGGTTCGGCTTTGTGAATAACAACGCAGTAAAAGCATTGTTTTTCTGACCTCAGAAGCGTTGTGGTAGGATCTGCGCCTCAACGAAAGAAAGTCCCGCTCGAGGCAGTAAGACTCCAGCCTAGGGTGCCTTTTTGTGTGGAGTTGGTGTGTTTTACACTTGTTCTGTGGGTTTTCTCTGGGCTCTCTGCTTTCATCATTAATTGGCCGATACCATCATGATGTATAGGACGGGATGTCTAGTTAATGTTGGCGCCGGCTAACCGAATGGCTGCCTTCCCCTCCCCGCCTCTCTGCAGTTTCCCCGTGCCTCTGAGTCGTTCTCTTTCTCTTCAACATGGAGTGAATATGTCCGTGTTATGAATTGCCAGCTTCGTCGCGCCTGGCTGTGGCAGATTGTTGTACCTTGGCCTCTCCTCTCCGGAGGTACGGACTGCCGCTGTGAGATGACCTGCTGGAGGTGGAGAGCACTACGACCCTTGGTCCAGCGCAACAGCAGAAGCACCTTCCTCATTCAAAATATTCTCTGAACACACAGTGCCTCCTTGCAAAACAAATAATAATAATAGTAGTGGTAGCGTGCTTATTTACCCAGCAAAGCATCTGTTCAAATAGTTATTGAGTATTTTTACATGTGGGAGGAAACCAATTTTCCATGGAAAAAAAACAGACACCTATAAACCGATAACACTCAAAAATACACAAACATGGGTCATCAGTCCCACTTACTCTAAAGAGCCCCCCGAGAGCGAACTGCCTGTGCAGGGTGTGGTGTCTTGTGCATGTAATCTATGTGATCCACCAACCCTGTCTCTATAGCGCTATAGGCGTGAAAGGATTGCCGAACTTTTTTTTTTATAAAAGGGTCATTTGCTGAAGTGAGCAAGCACCAAGCGCAGCAATGGAACATGCGTTTATGGCCGGATAAAAGTGGCTTAGGAAACGTCTTTACTCCCTTGTGTAAGTAAATCAGAGTCTGAATGGTTCAATAACTAAACTAGTGCAAGATGTTTAATCGCCAGCACCCACATATGATGCAAACTGGAAAGAAAAGGATAGGTTCCATGCGTAAATACACACAATGCTCCTGTGTCTGAAAACATGACCGCTACACAGTCTGTCGGGTTAGCCAGAATTATAGCTGCCACACCGTGAACTCCATGCCACATCCTAAACACATAATGATAGTAATTTATGTTAATGTCAGAACATGAGAGACTAACGGCACAGGTTCATACTATAATGGGCAAACATAATGTTCAAATAAAATGTTAGATGGTGGTACAGGGGCAAGGGCAACAATATTCAAATATTACAAATAGTTTTAGTGGGTGTTCTTTGCATGTACTGTAATATGTTTTGCCAGAGAAAATACGATCATAAACATGCCAAGTAGAGGCTAAAATTGGAAACTGCTGCACAAATGTAGAATTTCATATATTACACAAGGTTTTAAAATACTACAAATTTAACGAGTAGTTGTAGAACAACTTGTCCATTAGTAGGCCAAAATGATGTAATGAATGGATATTGTAATGAATCAAAAGGAAAATGTTTAGCAATGCATGTTTTATTGTGTTCTCAAGACAAGACCCATTAAATTGCCACAATGCCTAGCATTCAATCAAAAACGGCAGCGGGCCCACTTATAAACCGACCACATTTTGGTGGATATAAAAATAATTTAAGAGTTGGAAAAAAGACAAGATCCAGTTCAGGTCAGGATGTATCCACATAAATAAAAATAAGCGAGGGAACGGATATAGAAGGTACAAACGTGCATTTTAAATCTCCCTTGGTAGTTGAGTTAGCCCATGATTATAAACAGACAACCATTAACACACGCTCCATAATGGCTGCCACATTGATGCAATATGTTTAACGTGCGTTCGCTGCATTTTGCTGGAGCCTTAAAATGAATTAGTCAGCTGTGGATTGCAAACACAAGGTTGTTATGAGGGACACGATTTATTTTGCACAATGACCAGATATAGTTTCTTGAACATATCCATCACCACTGCTGTAACCATCCTTCACAGTCTTTCAAACAAATCTAGTGAACAAGCATACCGTATTGTACTGATGTAGGTGTTCCTTCTCTCTCCTTCGGGACATCGCGCCTCTCACGTTGGAGGCCTGATGATTCTTCCAAGAACAGCCATGGAGAGCAATTAGCATACTGTATTGGTATAACTACAGTATATACAAATACCAACATATTCAACCTTAAAATTACGTGTCTTAATATATAAAATCACTTTCATATTTTGTGTAAAACATATTTTACGTTACGTTTCAATCAAACAAAAATTAGGAACATGAGACATATTCATATCTTACGTTTGTTGTGTCGCATGAATCCCGCATCCAGAGATTGCAAGCTCACTGGGTATTGTCTGATGTAATAATATGCATCTATCTCTATATGTCTGAAATGGCACATCTCCATAGGTGACCATGCGCCAGTGTTGCTTATTCCACATTTCTAAGGCAAGAGACAATCTCTCCATAGGATAATAATAATAATAGCATTTATATAGCGCCTTTCACAAAGCGCTGCACAGAGCCGCGGAGAGAACGACATGACCGCAAACTTGCATTGACAAAGTGGCACTTTTTTCATTGGCCCTAGAGATTACATGTTGATTTGTGCACCTCATTTGGACTTTAACAAACATATTTCTAAAGGTGGTAAGCCTATATATCTGTGTCAGAGAATATTCATTCATTAATTCTCAGTACCCACTCAGTCCTGTAGAGGGTCGCCGTGAGCTCAGAGCCTGTCCCGGCAGACACAAGGCACAAGGCAGGGCTATACCCATGATGGGATGCTAGTCCATCGCAGGCCACCAGGAGTAGTTTAGTCAGGAGGCCAATTACCCTAGGCAGGAGTGTGTCTTTGGACTGTGGGAGGAAATCAGAGTACCCAGCGAAAACTCACACGGATATGGGGAGATCATGAAAACTCTATACAGAAAGGTACCCGAGCCAAAAATCGAACCCAATACCTTCTTCTTAGGCGGCAGTGGTATTCACTGCACCACCATGCCGGCTCAGGATATAATCAAAGCATATTTATTCTCAAATCAGCACTGAATAATGCTAATTTCCGTGGTAGAAATTACACATTTCCACACGAGAGACTAATCTATTGACAGTATAAATAAACTCAATAGACATACGTGAACCTCGTTGGCAGAAAAATGTCAACATCAGCACATCCCCAATACATGTATTCCCTTGTAGATACAGCTATAAGGATAACATGTGAATGTGCGTTTGTCCTTGCAAACGTTACTGTTTTTATTAATATCACAACACATCCAACAATATAACAGTACCCAAAAACAATAACAAAAAATGAAAACACATAAGAAACGTATGGTAAAAGCTATAATGTATTAGTATTCTACTAAATATAAGCATTACATGTATCTATGGCACTTGCAGGAAAGTTAATTTTAAATTGGAGCTTTGTGGGAAAGTGTCTTTTATTTAAATGTACAAACAGTTCCCCAGTTTCGTACAGCCAAGACAGTAATGCTGTGCACATTGAGATGTGGTTTTCCTATGTGGGTGTTTCCTTTTTTCCTGCTTAAGTGTTCCCAATATAAAGTAAACAACGCTGACATAAGACACAGTGTCGGTCAAAGGATGGGATGACTTTAGATCAATATACAGAAGATTTATTCACAACGCATGGACAGCATGGGTTACGGATGATTTTTTTAAATCAGAGACAAAGCAGGAGGTCGTATTTTAAAAAGGTCCCATTTAACATCACCGCTTAAAAAAAAGCATGCAACTCCAATTGCCACTCTCCAAAGATGGATCAGAGAGCGCTTAGAAGGTTTAAAGGCTGGCAAGCAGGCATGGTTTCAGGTTTTTGTGGAAAGTTGTATGAGTAGAGATTAGGCGTGATACTTTTCTCAACAGCCCAGAGAAGACTTAAGTGGGGACATGGGACACGACATGTTTAACTCGCTTGGGTGGTCCAGACTAGACACTGGATGTCTGGCACATTCACCACCGTGTTTATGGCCATCCGATCAGACCGTTGTCTTTGTCCACAATAAATCATGGAGGTAAGAGTATCAAATTAGCACGCTATCCTTCATAAAGGAAATGTTGCCTGCTTGAATGCAGATGTGCAATAGTGGACCACTGTGTTATTGGCAATAGCGGACACCTGTGTTCTAGTGCCAAGACTATTTTTTTCCCACAGCTCAAAGTCGAAGTATTTCCACACTTCAATGTGCAGTAACCGGCGTTACATTTCCTGGTTGTTCGTGAGCCTGTAGCAGAGATGCCATATTACCTTGGACTAGTCTCTACACAGAACGATCACTGTTGACTTCCCACAGAGAGTCATCATTTTTAAGGTCTTGGAGAAATTATGGACTGATTCAAATGTGCGCAGCGCCCTCCCAGACTGTGGCAACCAAATGTTGCGTTTACAATTCTGCAGTCACTATATTGCACTCTTCTGTCAAATAATCGTTCCTCCGCCTTCCTTGACCTCAAAACTCCTGAAATTTTCCGAATTAACGGAATCCGAGGTCTCCTCCCTAGTTACCAGATCCAGACCCTCAAACTGCTCCATGGATCCTTTCCCATCCAAAATCATCCGGGCAAATTTAAAACCCCTTACCACGTACGTCACTAATATGTTCAATCACTCATTCCACTCTGGTATCTTTCCCCACTGTTCAAAAGTACCGCAGTTACCCCCCTGCTTAAAAAACCTGGCTTCGCTTGCAGCATCCCTGATAATTATCATCCCATCTCAAATCTACCATTCATCTCTAAGGTCCTTGAACGTGCTGTAGTTGCACAACTCCAGAAACATCTTCTTAATAATGACCTCCTCGATCCCTTTCATTCCGGGTTCAGATTCGGCCATAGTACTGAAATTGCCTGGTTAAAAGTAGGCTTGCCAAGTATTCTTGTCCTCCTGGACATGAGTGCTGCCTTTGATACCATTGATCATCTGATCCTACTTGATTGACTTGAGAGTATGGGGATCTCTGGATCTGCCTTGCATTGGCTGAGATCCTACCTGTCTGACCGGAAGCAGTTTCTCAGCCTTGGAGGACAAAACTCGGAGATTCATCCTGTTTTGTCTGGAGTTCCTTAGGGTTCAGTTCTCGGCCCACTCCTCTTCAACATCTACCTACAACCTCTTGGCCATATCCTGTGCAGCCTCAATCTTAGCTACCATTGCTATTCCGATGACATCCAATTCTATATCCACGCAAAGTCATCCATCAATGCGTCTGGTCTTTGCATGTCTTCTTCACTGTCTACTGTAAAGGCCTGGCTCAATTCAAATTTTCTAAAACTAAATGGCGAAAAAACCAGAGGTCTTGCTTGTCGGAACCCCGCAGCAATTGTCCAAGGCTGAACCTATCCAATTGATGCTTGGCGACCAGACAACTGAAGCTGCTAAAGCAGTCCGGAGTCTAGGTGTGACTCTTGACTCCTCACTCACTTTCGAGACACACATCAACAAGGTGACGAAGGTAGCCTTTTTTCATCTCAGAAACATAGCCAGACTGCTCAACATCCTGTCACCTGCTGATGCTGAGAAGCTAATACACATCTTCATCTCCTCACGAATAGATTACTACAATGCACTGCTTCCTGGCATCCCTTCCTACCTGATCAATCCTCTCCAACGTGTGCAGAATGCGGCTGCCAGAGTCCTCACTGGCACACCCATCCATGATCACATATCCCCAGTACTGATGTCTCTCCACTGGTTACCTGTTAAATACAGGATTGAATTCAAGATCCTCCTTCTCACTTATAAGGCTCTCAGATACATCAGTGACCTTCTTCAGGCACCCTCCTCAACACGACAACTACGATCCACCAATACAAGCTTGCTGTATGTTCCCAGGTCGCACCTCCATTCGATGGGTGACAGAGCCTTCTCGCGCGTTGCTCCAAGACTCTGGAATGCTCTTCCGCTGGAAATTCGTTCAGCGGAGTCCTTGACCATCTTCAAATCTCGTCTCGGGACTCACTTGTTCCGTAAAGCCTTCAAGCCCTCCGGCTAGGACTTCTGATACGGCGCTATTGCTTGACTCTCAGTTAATCTGTCTTGAGGTTATTGACATGCCGTTCTCTCCACAGCCTTGTGCAGCACTTTGTGACCCTCGGGTAAAAGGCGCACAATAAATGCTATTAGCTGCATTTTTTCTTTACTGTTGCGTGTGTCTATGTATATTTTCTTGTGCTGTCTCTCTTCTTTGCGAAGAATCGCAAAGAAGAAGATTAGTTCATAGTGAAGCTCTGTTTATGAGTTTAGGTCATGTGAAAAAAGTGTGTAAGTGTAGTGCACCCATCGATATGTTGGAGAAAACGAGCGAGCACACACAGCACTTACCTTCAAAGATGGTACCGACGTTTCGCTGAGACGTGCACTCAGCTTCATCATTTTTTTCTGTAGTTGTGCAGCGCTTTGTGACCCTCGGGTGAAAGGCGCTTTCTAAAATACTATTATATTCTAAAAATAAAGCATAAGTATGAGCTACAGTACCTGTATTAAATTCAGCATTTTTTTAATTGTAGTACTTGTTGCAGTGGACATCAATCATGGTTTAAAAGGAAACTTCTGGCACATAGATAAGGTACAATATTTGAAAAATAAAATCCACAAGCTTAAAAAAAATCACAACATCGAGTGGATAAGTGGAATACGCTTCTACAAACAATCGTCAGTCAAAACCCTAGTAGAATTCAAGAGGGGATTAGAGGTCATGGAGGTCAAAAGAGGTAGGGTTTCACTGTTTAGAGTACTATTATAGTGCTATCATTGTACAGTACTAAAATTGTATTGCCTAGAAACAAGCATAGAATTGTAAGCTCAAAGGCACATTCTATGTCATAGGGTTACAAGTCTTGTGGATCTGGTTTATTGATCCATAGTTAAATAAGCATGACAGTCCAAGCAGCCTTTTTGATTGTAAAAATTACTTAAATCTTTATAAATAAACAGACCTAAAGTCAGTGCTCCATGTAGACTATAGGTCTTCTAGCAGTTGTGTTACATGGGGTTATAATAATAATAATAGCATTTATAGAGCGCCTTTCACCCAAGGGTCAAAAAGCGCTGCACAGGGCTGCGGAGAGAGCGACATGTCAAAAACGACCGAGAACAGTAAATCAGCAACATTTTTTTTTTGTAATCCGAGCTATGGAGAGAACGGCAAGTCAACAACGGGGAGACAGAATAACTGAGAGTCAAGCAATAGCGATAAATTACAAGACATGAGACACAAAAACAACAGGAAAATAATAATGAGAATAATTCTACAACAAGCAGACG
>JAZEWU010000005.1:14864721-14893220 GCA_036362915.1 Geotria australis | reverse complement strand
GAAGAGAGCCAACATCCTGGCACGACAGCATTGAGCCGCATCAGAAGTCCCAACAGGACGGCTGGAATGCTTTACGAAACAAGTAAGTCTTGAGACGAGATTTGAAGATGTTCAAGGACTGGGCTACAGTAGAACACTGGCATTCAAGAGGTTCATTGCTCACTTTATGTAATGGTCTGGTACATGCACAGGGTGAGATGCATTTGTATGCATCGTCAGTTGTGCAAGAGTGAGTCTCACCATGTCAACCTACACATTGCGCCATGTGATGTGTTCATGGTGGACAACTCGTCCTCGAAAGTACGTGGGTTCAAATCCGGCTAAGGGGTTGATTCAGCCTATCATACCTGTGTGGTGTCTGACAAAGTACCACGTTGGTTGTCCTAGTAGAAAATTATGTAACTTGAGAAATGTGGGACTTCGACCATGAGCACATGGCTGCAAACCACTGCTCTGGTGCTTTATTGACGTATGGGGACACATTGACTTTAGTTCAAGAGGAATGATAGGACATAGCCATTTCACAATGTTAGCAATCTCTCCGTATAGAGTGCTCTATAATTGTAAAAAAAACTGAATTTCACTTAAATGCATCGACAAGACAAGAGTATAAAACCCTCCAATGTTATTAATGTTGGGGACCTATATAGGGTACCTATGTAGAGGGTGGTGCAGTGGTAACATCTGCACCTCACAGAAAGTCCTGCCCGAAGCAAGTTCAACAACTGCCTCTGTGATGAGTTTGTGTGTGCTCCCCTTGTTCTGTGTTTTTTTTCCTCCGGGTTCTCCGGTTTCATCCCACAACTAAAAAACATGTATTAATTAATTGGCCGATAACATCATCATATATTGGACGCGGTCTCTGGCCAACGTTGGCACCGGCTGCCATAGTAGCTTCCTTCCCCCTGCCTTTGTGCAATTTCGTCACACCTCTAAATCATTCTCTTTTGGAAAACATTCGACATTGCATGAATATGCATGCGTTATACATTGTGTCTAATATTATTAACTGTATTTAATTCAAATTAAATATTCAGCCGGATCATGAGTGATGATTTCTTGTCGCAAAAAAACATTGCACACCTTTTTTGTTTCCATAACTCTGAAACGATTCTCAATTTCCGAGCTCCTGGAAAAAGAAATCGTTATGTGTCTACGTGGGTGGAAAGGTCATGATTGACTTTGTGACCAAAGTGTGCGGGGGTTAGGAAACTTCCATAAGTAACAGTCGTTTGCAGAAGGCACAGTCTGCTTGCCATCAGATGTCACTTAATTCACAGCACCCCATAAGAATATTTAAATGATTCGTATCGAGCAATTGCATTTCTTAAATATGAAAACTAATTATTGGTAAATTGTATTGGCTGAAAAACAAATGTTGAGAAGAACATGAAAAATGACTTTTACCGACATACTACTTATATATGTATGCATGCGTGTTCGTAATCGGACATAATCAATCATAAAACCTCACCTTTCAAATCTACTTATAATGGACTGTCTGCAAAATGCAATATTTCCCAAAGTCAAATCAGGCTGCTGAAATGTCAAAACCTTCCCATCTTAAAAACAACTATTGTTTTTAACTAACATGCTATATTATTTATTTGCTCCCTGGAGCTACAACTAATTAAGTCGATGTATTACTTGATTTTAATTAGCGTATATTAATACATTGATGCTTCACTGTTGCTGATTATTACTGACTCCTGTAACCGCATTCACGTTTCCCATATATTGCAACCTGATTTAAAAAAAAAACATATTCACAAAATGTTGCTGTGCGAAGATTAAAAGCATGTGCGTAACGAGGCATTCGTTCTGATGTCATGGACAATTTTAGAAAATAAACAATACGCAAAGCACATTCCGTTATATAACCCTCACCTTAGTGCCTGCAGTTGATTTCTGCCTCTCCGCGCTTTCGTTATATAACTCGATCCACGAGACAGTTGGGTTGCGCCTAGGATTGCAGTAAATCAATGGGAAACGCATTGGCTTGGAGAGCCTGCATCTGCTTGGAGGACCAGAAATAGAGAAATAAAGTTTTGGTATTTGTCAATACGTTCTGATTTTATAAAAGTAAAATGTCCTCCTTACGTGACATAACAAGCCATACTCGGGCGGTGATACGATCCGAGAGTGGTGGACTCACCGCTTCGTGCCAGAAGTTTACGGTTCGAAGCCAGCAGCTGCCCTCGCTATTACTGCGGGTCTATTAACCGTAACAATATGCGTTACCATCTGCTTAACCATGGACGTTGAAGATTCCCTGACCTGCCGGCGTCAGGGCCCAAATTTTCCAAATTTGAAAATGACCCACAAATTACTAATTTAGGATCATTTGCAAATTAGATCCCATCCTAGTCTCTTTAGTTCTCACCTAGTTAAACAAATACACCATGCAAACATCAATTTCTATATCTGATGTGCTTGCCATGCGCAATGCCTTGTGTATATGCGAGGTTCATTAAAGGTTTCTCCAAGCACCTGGGCTCTTAACAACTCATCAAGTCTCCGTGAATATTAGGATAACCATGTATGACGTGTAATGACATCTCCCCATTCTTCTCAAGTGGATAGTGAATGGACGTCCACTCTTGTGCGAGTGCAACATGTGCGACGCATTGCATCCAGCAGCAGCAACACATTACGACGCAGATTGGATGCAATTACTTTCCAGAAAGTGTGTGTTCCCTGCTACTCAGCGTAGAAACGAAGCAATGTGATGCAGACCAAATGGCTGCAGTTAACAAGGCCCCAAACTCAAGTGAGGGCAGCACATTAGAGCTACTGGAAATAAGATCAGCTCAAAGTAGTCTGTGAAGATCACTGACGCTACCATGCACAGCCAGTCCATTGCTTTCTAGCTTACAGTAAATTACGCCTAGATTCAAAACTGATGGGCCACTAAAAGAGTAGATTGTGATATTCTATGTGACCGTCTTGAAAGTCAGTGGAACACTTCAGTGAGCTGCAGAAAAATGTGCTTCTGGGTGCGATTTTCACCTGGTCATCAACATTCCAAAACCTTTCAATTAAGTTGGCATATGCTCAATGCATCTCAGTTTATGTTGGAAACATTGTGCAATTGTGGTGAGCAGGCAGTGCAAGTAAACAATATAAACAGTAACTTTCACAGCAAGTAAAACTATGGTTTGGCCCAAGACACATGAAGCTCGCAGTAAATGATAATACGTATTTCCATCGGACCTATGGCTGAAATGTGTTTGAGGCTTCCTATACGCTCTATATGTTAGTACAGCAGCCACATCACTACAGCAGCCTGCTGAATATGTTTAGTGTGGTAATTGGCAGCATGTACCTACTACATACTTTAATCTTTCACGGCTCAAGTTTGACATTTGAGAGAACCTGTTTGTCTTAGAAGAGCAAGCTAATACATTTATAGAGATCAAAGACAGCTGCGGAGTAATGAGAACTGCCACCTTTTCCACTCTAGACAAAGCTCAGACATATTTCTCAGTCAGGCTAGGCCTAGCGAAACTGTGTAGTAGAGTGTAATAAAGTTCAACACAATACCGGTACCAGATTGCGGTACGCGATACAAATCAATTCCTGCTGCCCGAACGAACACTGATTCCAATTCCCAGTCTGTCACGACCAGGTGACAACCTGTGTATTGCAGAATTCTATCCTACACACAAAGTAGTTTCTCGTGTAACATGGGGTTACATTATTTCACATAAAACAGACCTTGTGCTGGGATATGTAACTGACTTATTAAGTTTGTGAAAGCAGAAAGGGGGTAGATGATTTATTAGATTTTTTGCTTCCGACCTTTAGTGATACACTGCTCTGCAGTGTAAGAAATGCACCTGACATTTAGTGGTAAAGTGTTCCATACACAGGGGTTTGTTTTGTTTTCAAATCGAGGAATTACTCGTAAGATTGCTGCTGCAATGCTGCCAGACGTAATGGTCGTGAAAATTAAAATGTGTCCATGAACTACAATTATTACAAAGAGTTCTTAGCTCATATACAGAACATCTCTCTATGCAGAAAAAAATATATAAAGCATACTAAACAGTGTTGTTTACTTTTGTACTGTAGATACTTGGGTGGTTAGTAGTGTGGTCTTATAAGAAATAAAGTTGATGATGTAGATACCATTATTTTAAATGTCGATGTAGGATCTATAAATGCACGATACATAACTTACAACGAATTCCAATGCTCAATATTTAATTGATGAACGTGTACGTGTGGGACTCTATTACGTGTGACTGTAGATGTAAATTCGCTTACGTGAATCCTACAGCCCATAGAGCAGAGCCATCTATGGTTTGTTTCTCTTACCAATCACGGGCCGCAAGCTCATTTCATCTGGCAATGTGGTACCATTGCTTGTATCTATATACCCACATTTATCTTTGGTCGTCTTTATATCTATTATGAAAACATATCTCTACGATACCTCGTTTTTGTGTCTTCCAAATACATTTCCCTCCCGTCTCATCCCGATCACTACGTAATATATCTCTCTCCCATTTCCTGTATCTCCTGAAACAGTACAGTAGTTTGTTTTCCCATCCGTCTACAACTGTTATCGCCTGACACAGTCCGGTGATGTAACAATCCACCTAGGAGCAGCACTCGAGCCGATTCCATCGCTCCATCTCCTCAGTGGTAGTCCTCTCTTAACAGATGCCCGAACCGCCTCAACTGGCTCCTCTCAATCCGAAGGAGCAGCGACTCTAGACTTTGAGGTTCTCCCGGATGTCTGTGCTCCTCACCTTATCACGGAGAGTTAGCCCAGCAACCCTGCGGAGAAACCTCATTTCTGCCGCTTGTATCTTGCTATCTCATTCTTTCGGTCATTACCCAAAGCCTTTCACCCAAAGGTTATTGAATGCAACCCGCCAGTTGTGCCATTTTTGTGAGTTTACTACGGGTCACCGATGTACATGGGCCTCAAGCTCTCGTTACGCACACCTACGTTCATTTGTCCATATAAAGGAAACCAGAGCACCTACAGAAGTGGTTCTCAACCTCATCTGCAGCCTTTGGTTCTCAAAATATTTTCTCGTGTCCCTTTTTAATAAATACTTGTATAATTCAATACATGTATAATACAATAGATTCAAACATCTGGCATGTCTCGCAGCCCTAGCAAGGGCATCTCACACCCGCAGGGGGTGAGTGCACCTCAGGTTAGTCCACACTGGCATCTCGACGTTGATGCGAACGGAGTTCAAAACGTGTGTGATCCACCAACCCTCCCCTCCACACTGCTGTGGAGGCGAGGGTTGGTACTCGATATAAAAAAAAGCCCACCATCTGCATAGCGCAGCAGAAAGCGAGTCAACACACCAGCTGTGTATGGAGATACGAGGAGACTGGCCAGCAGGGGGCATGGAATTGGCCAGAGAAGTTACGCGCAATGGTTGGTTGTCCACAAGTTGGAGAGTGCTTGGCCATAATTTCGGTGACCCAATTGATCAATGGCAGTGGGAATGAGGGTATGTGTCATCCTCATTTGCAACTGTACAACAAATTGGGTACATTAGACATTTAGAGAACATGGCCAAAATTGCGTCTTGGTAAACCACATGACCAGTGCAGCAAGGGAAGCATGGCAAAACCGTGCAGACCTCACCCTGTGTGTGAGACTGATGAGTTTTGCATTTGTCGCAAGAACGTTTGTTCAATACGAATATCAACGATGCACATCGAAAAACAGTGTTTTTGCCATTGACCTCAATGGGACTTTAGTAGCATTGGTATCTAGGGAGCAGAATTTCCAGACTCATTTTGCCAATTCTTACAAAACACCAGTGAACACACAACGCAGTCGGTCATTACACGCTATTCTAAACCTGTGCAATGATGATGTGCATTCATAATGCCGAACATTATGCGAGGAGATAAATAGTAACAAAGAGAGCATTCTTCTAATCACAAAATAATAATAATAATAGCATTTATATAGCGCCTTTCACCCGAGGGTCACAAAGCGCTGCACAGAGCTGCAGAGAGAACGACATGTCAACAACGACAGAGCACGGAAAATCAGCAACAATTTTTTTTGGGGTTTTTTTTTTTTTGAGAGAACGGCACAACAACAACGGGGAGACAACGGGGGAGACAGAAAACATCTCGGCACGGCACCGATAACCCACTCCAACAATCCAAGCCAGGGGAAGGAACGAATGCTTCTGAAAAGGTGCCAGAGGAAGGAACGAATGCTCCCAAAAAGGTGCAGGTATGAAGAGAGCCAACAACCTGGCACGACAGCACCGAGCCGCATCAGAAGTCCTGACAGGACGGCTTGAAGGCTTTACGGAACAAATAAGTCTTAAGACTAGATTTGAAGAAGTTCAAGGACTGCGCTGAACGAATTTCCAGTGGAAGAGCATTCCAGAGTCTTGGGGCAACGCGCGAAAAGGCTCTGTCACCCATGGAATGGAGGCGCGACCTGGGAACAAACAGCAAGCGTGTATTGGAGGATCGTAGTTGTCGTGTTGTAGAGGGTGACTGCAGAAGGTCACGAATGTATGTCGGAGCTGTGTCAGAGAGAGCCTTGTAAGTGAGAAGGAGGATCTTGAATTCAATCCTGTATTTAACAGGTAACCAGTGGAGAGACATCAGTACTGGGGTTATGTGATCACGGAAGGGTGTGCCAGTGAGGACTCTGGCAGCCGCATTCTGCACACGTTGGAGACGATTGATCAAATAGGCAGGGATTCCGGGAAGCAGTGCATTGCAGTAGTCAATTCGTGAAGAGATGAATATGTGTATTAGCTTCTCAGCATCAGCAGGTGACAGGATGTTGCGCAGTCTGGCTATATTCCTGAGATGAAAATAGGCTACCTTCGTCACCTTATTGATGTGTGTCTCAAAAGTGAGTGAGGAATCAAGAGTCACACCTAAGCTTCGGACTGCATTAGCAACTTCAGTTGTCTGGCCGCCAAGCATCAATTGGAAAGGTTCAGCCTTAGACAATTGCTGCGGGGTTCCGACAAGCAAGACCTCAGTTTTTTCACCATTTAGTTTTAGAAAATTTGAATTGAGCCAGGCCGTCACAGTAGACAGTGAAGAAGACATGCAAAGACCAGACGCATTGATGGATGACTTTGCATGGATATAGATTTGGATGTCATCAGCATAGCAATGGTAGCTAAGATTGAGGCTGCGCAGGATATGGCCAAGAGGTTGTAAATAGATGCTGAAGAGGAGTGGGCCGAGAACTGAACCCTGAGGAACTCCAGACAAAACAGGAAGAATCTCCGAGCTTTGTCCTTCAAGGCTGACAAACTGCTTCCGGTCGGAAAGATAGGATCCCAGCCAATTCAGGGCAGGTCCAAAAATCCCCATACTCTCAAGACGTTCAAGTAGGATCTGATGATCGACGGTATCAAAGGCAGCACTCAGGTCCAGGAGGACAAGAATACTTGGCAAGCCTTCTCGAAACCTGAATGCCATCTCGAAACCTGACTGCCATAACAGAAAGGCTTGCCAGCTTGTGTTTTTAGCATAAAAATACGATTAATAAATGGCCCTGACCGAAGGATATGTATATCACATCACTTTATTATTATAAACATTAACATTTGAAATGTTTGATCGTGCTAATGATAAATATAACGTCGATGCCAAAATAGTTTCCTTTTTACATAAAAGCATGTGGTGGTGATTGAAATAGTTTACAGTACTCAACCAGATTGGTCTGGCAGGGTGAGCTTATGCATAGAACAATCACTGATGTTACTGTTCAGTAAGTCGCTAAACACATGATGCACTCATGGGTGATGAATGGTCGAATTCACTCCCCTACTGAGATTGACGTTGCAACATTATGATTGAGAGTAGCATGCTATAAAGTCTTTAAGGCAGAGAAGTCTATAAGAGGCCAATGGTTCCCACAACTGGACAGTGGAAACATGGGTCACGACCTTTCAGTATATTCGAAGCAGCCTTAATCATTTAATTTGTTTTGTTCCTTTGGTTTTTATTGGTTGTTTTTTCTTTCATTGTTGACATGCCGTTCTCTTCGCGGCCCTTGTGCAGCGCTTTATGACCCTCGGGTGAAAGGCGCTATATAAAACGCTATTATTATTATTATCGGTGTGGCAAGCAAATTCCAGTATGGCAACATGGCATCTTGGCACAGAGAGGCTCCCATCTATTTGACGCACCAATACACTTACGTGGTGCTGCTGAGATGTGTAAGTGTGCGTGGCAATGGCCACACTGCCTCCAGAGGCGTTCTGCAAAATCCCTGGATGGTACTACGTACTCATCGCTAAACCTACTTTTTAACCTGTGGGAGATGTATTGAGAGCTGCAGAAAAATGAGACATGCATGCGCTCCATTCAAACACAGCTCAACAGCCATGAAGTCAACACAGCAAATGCCACCAACACTTGCAAGCTCTTTCTTTCTGCAATTGTTGCACGGTCATCATATGGCTTTGCTACCGGAGCGCCATGAGAATCCTGCGAAGTGGGTCACCATGCCCACTCCGCTGACCACGCTGACTTCAACCGCTTCCGCTGTGAGGGCAGAAGCATGTGTAAAATACTGTCTGCTAGCGGAGGAAATGGCATCCAAACTGGGCTGCTCTTCTGTAAACACAGACCATCATTTTTCCAAAACGAGTTGGCATTATGACCAAAAAGTATTCATTAAACAGGTCTGAGATGTGTAAGAGCATTGTGCTTCATCATAAATGCTTGCTCTGGCAAAGATTTTTTCCAAAATAATGATCAAACATTTTTGGTACCAACAGAAGAACCACTCCGTGAAGAATGTTCAGTTCATCGTGACTTTTACTTCACGATTGAAAACAGTCTGTAATTGGCTTTAGATTTTTTGCAGTGCCCATGCATAACAATTTGTGGCAGCAGGTTTACTAAGCTCTTGTACAAGCCATAAATGTCACATGCGCTTCACTTAACCAATAGCTCAGTGGATAGGAAATTAACAGCACTAATATCTTATCCAACTCAGTTACTCACATTTATATCAATTTTACATTGGTGTAACAAATGTCCGAGTTTACCCAATTGAAATAAATAATTTGAACAAACTTATGTAATAATATGAATAATTTGTGTTGTATATGCAAACTCAAGAATTTCGTCCTACTAGAAATCCAGTCTTGGTGTTTGTCGGCTTATCCCAGCAGCCACTACTTCACTCTGCTAATGTGCCCTGAAGCATCATTTGAGGGCTTCCTGTCGCCACAGAGCCCCAGCAAGTGCAACGTTCCTGCTCAGCAAAATGTTTATAGAGAGAAAGAGACATCAATCACAGCAGAGTATAGGGCTTGTCGCCACTCTGGAGGAAAAAAAATAATCCACTAAGTTTTTGTGAACGTTTATATTTTAAGAAGATAAGTATTATCGGTGACGGATGTCAGAAGTGTCAAAGTAATATCTGACGATTGCAAGTTCATTTCCCGGTCAAGAATCAATTATGCCTGTCATTTCTTTCAGGTCTATAACATGAGTACTGCTTGGTGGGATGCCGAAAGCAACTGTCCTATTGACAGGCTGCTATCTGACAGAATTGGGAGAGGGCAACCAAAGACCATGGCACAAATACCTGTGTCAAACTTACAGTTGTGGCCTTTCATATCTCTTCATTGGTTGGTGACCCAGAGATAATATATGGGAGAGGTGTTGACCTATGCAGTATGTGTTACACAAAGGGCTACATATATTTGGTCATTATTGAGAAGTGACTCGTTCAGAGAGCTGGGGGAGGTTTTCATCCATCTTCAAGAGGAGAATGAAGCGGAGACATTCTCCTGCAAAAACTGGGCTGGTGCACTTTTGAACGTATGCCCTGCTTGGAATAGGTGTCGCAGATGTTCCATGTGTTCCACTTGGTACATTTTATCAACGTAGGCTCGAAAGAGAGGGAGAGGCTGCTTTTTTCAGTTCTCTTACATAGAGCCTCCATTAAATTCCTCTGAGAGCTCACATTATCTTGCTCTGTATCCGCACTTCCAATCAACAACTGTTAACAACTGTGATAGAATTAACTCGTAGGCTTTTATGACCAATGTTATTCATAGTGAGGCTCTGTTTATGAGTTTAGGTCATGTGAAAAGGTGTGTAAGTGACTCTCTGAGTCCCTGATGATGCTGACTGTAAGGTCAGCGAAACGTCGGTACCATCTTTTGAGGTAAGTGATGCATGTGCTCGCTCATTTGCTCCGGCATATCGACGGGTGCACTTTACTTACACACCTTTTCACATGACCTAAGCTCATAAACAGAGCCTCACTATGAACTGTGATAGAGTTTGTGTATGGTCAAATAAATCGTCCAGGCAGGGCAATATCCAGGATGGAACGCCAGTCCATCACAGGGCACCGGGGAAATGTAGTCAATAGGCCAATTAACCTATGCAGCATGTCTTTGGACTGTGGAAGGAAACCAGAGTGCCCAGGCGAAAACCCACGCAGACACAGGAAGAACATGTAAACTCCACACAAAAAGAGAAGTGAGTCGGGATTCAACTCAGGCCCTTCTTGCTGTGAGGCGGCAGCGCTACTTACCGTGCCAACGTACCGCCCCATAAACTAAATGTGTTAATAAATATCTGTGTATATATTGTACATTATAGCAAAAAGTCCATACAATGCTGACAAATGCACAAGTGGAAGCAAAGCAGATGTGTGCTGATGGAAGTTTTCACGGCTTGATGTATAATTGCTTTCCGTAGCTGTTCTTTCAACGTGGGACACCTCCCACGTCGTGAACGAGAGACAGGGAACGCTCGACATGGCTATCCTGAAAGAACAACTATGGACACATACATTTTCAAAACAGATCATGAAACATTATATTACATTTTAACTCCTCAAAGTGTTAAGGTCAACCACAAAATTCATCATCCTGTAACCTTTCGGCAGTCAGGCCAGTTCCAATGAGATCACGTGTGTTTAATGCACTCATTTACGTGGGAGTTAAAGCTTTCACCCAGATGCCACAGCTATGCAGAAAGATAACAGTTTGTTTTAATTTTACAAACGAATGTAAAAAAGATGTTACGTTCGCAATTAAATAGGAAGAAACATGTTCATGCTCAATGAGTCATAGAATAATGGACATCTCCATTTTCAGAAACCGCTTAATCCTGTACAGGGTCACGGTGAGCCGGAGCCCACCCCGGCAGACACAGGGCGCAAGGCAGGGCTACACCCAGGATGAGACGACAGTCCATCGCACGGCACCTGGGGCAATTTACTCAGTAGGCCAATTAACCTAGCAGCATGTCTTTGGACGGTGGGAGGAAACCGGAGTGCCCGGCGAAAACCCACGTGGACACGGGGAGAACATGCAAACTCCACAGAGAAAGGCCCCTGAGCCGGTGATTTGAACTCGGGACCTTCTTGCTGTGAGGCGGCAGCGCTACCCACAACGCCACCGTGCCGCCCTATAATGGACAACTCATGAATGTTAATATATCAATGCAAACATCTTGAAAAAAAGATAGACTCTGAGGAATAGCTGAAGGCACGCACGCTGAGAGGACAACCCCAGTTTGTTAAGATGAGCTAGTTGGCCCTTTACTCCTCTTCTCCATGGTTACAGCACTACATGCACATGCCGCATTAGTACCAAGTCTCCAGGGAAAAGAGGGGAGTCCACAGCCAAGAAGGGTAAAGGTTATGGCAGCCTTCTTTCCTTATGTAGCTGTATATAGTGAAACACAAGAAAGGATAGTTTGAAAATAACGTTATCGAGTGTGTCATATGACACAATACACATTCAGTGTACTCTTCAAGACTGGTGTATATTTGGTCGGTATTACCCTCCAGAGTTCTTGAAGTGACAAGAATTGGCATCGATAGTTTGCAACTGTCCTTTTGCTCCATTTAAAATGTTGGTCTCCTTTTAAGTTTGTCCTCGGTGCAAATAAGACAGTGCCAGCGGAGAGGAACGAAATGTTACTCGAACGCAAGGCACAAATATATAATGTCGGAGGCACAAAATAAATATATTTATATTGTAGATTCGCGCAGCTGCAAAGCAAGCGATCAGCAGGCACTATGTCATACATTTTTACAATGAATTATAAGCGTCTCTCCTGCCAACAGCATTAGCACAAAACCATGGGCTAAGCATATGATGAACAACTTTACATTAGTGCAGCCAGAGGGCCATAAAGCGTGCTGTGACACGGCCTTAATAAATGACTTGCAACGATCCATAACGGAACCTACGAGGAGGAGTCAGAATGAGTCAAACCGGCAAGAATATCGCCCGCTATGTCTCATCCGCCTGCTCAACCATGTCACTGTGCAGTCCCAGTGCCCGCCATCTTAGTGGACTATCGGTCCGAATCAATGCAGATTGCACCCTTCAAAACAGCAGTCACTCCCATCGCTTAATATTCTTATTGCGTCATGCACTGACAAATATGGACATTGACAAAGAATATGGACCAAAAGCTGGAAAGTGTACAAATACAAATTGGGCGCATGTTTTTAACTACACCGAGGGACAGAAAGAGAGCATCTGAAGGTAAGGTACCTCATATTGATGCTATTAAAAGTAAGTGGGCTTTGAGCAGGACACATCACTAGAAGGAGATGATGGGCTGGTGGTTGATTGATACCAACAATGGAGCGGCAAGCAAGGGAGGGAACAACAACAACAAAAACCGTCGTTCGCCACTAAGTGGCGGGGACGTCACCACGGCGCCTTTGCCAGGCCAGGTGCAGCTTGAGGCCACGCAGAGTGTCGAAGGCTCGCTGATAGGAGGTCACGGGACAGACCCAGGTGCCGCTGGCTGACTGAACTGAGATGACGGGCTGGGGCACCACCTGTGCTCCCGACCATGCCAGATTGCTGAGTTTTAGCCGCCCGGCGCCCAGCTCGCTGTTGTGAGCGTCGCTCCTCCGACTTCTGTTGTTGCTGGAAGGCAACTGCCTCTAACTGCCCGGTAGCACCCTTCACGAACCTCCTCCAGACACGAGGACATCCGCAGCGGACATGGATCGATGAAATCAGCTCGTGTGCAGGTTTTAGATGCTGTGTTCAAACGTATGACCATAAGAGATGGCGATGGCTTGGGGAGGCCTTCATCAAGCAGTGGATTGATCACAGCTGATGGTGGTCATGATATTAATGACAATAATAATAGTGACTCATATTTATTTAAATGCTGTTGACAGATGCATAGACATTTCCGTCAAATGGGCAAAAGCCCATAGTGATATGGAGATCTCTTGTGTAGGAGGCCTGGCATAACATTTTTTACGGACAATTATAAATGTGGCGACAGAAACATAACAATTTGGAGACAACATTATTACATACCAATCAGAGATTCAACTTTTTCTGCTGTTCACAACATCAGTGGCAACTGAAATATTAACCGAGTATGGTCGGATCTGTAGAATTAAGCACTTGTGTGGATGGAGTCAGTGATGAGCGATTGTGGTGCCAGCCAGTCAGCTCGGTTTACTTTCCAGCCTTGATAGGAACACGCTGACCACACATGCTTCGGTCGCTTATGAAGCAGCTAAAGAGGCATTTTTGTCTTTTTTGAATTGTATTGTAAAAGAAAACACGTGTCTTTTTTTAAGTGTATTAGAAAAATACATGTAAACCTTTTGGAGTTACAAGAGAAAACGTTTGGAACAGTCACCAGCACAGGTTGTTCTACGCCCTGTTCTACGACAGCCAGCTCGATTAGGATCACTCTGAAGGACAATGTGGCACGCAGTGCCCACCACAATGCAATAGCCCCAAGACCAAACACAATTTCCATCAGTACAAATTAAAACAAGCTGGCGAGCCAATCCATTAAGGGAGTCTCCATTTTGTTAGCCAACGAAATGTGTGCATGAAAGCACAAACACACACATGTAAACGAACGTACATTTTAGGCATGCACCCCTAAATCAACAAGTGAGTGTTCCGCCATACAAGCGTTAAGTGTGCTGAAACGTGGCATAACATGAGTGGTGGTGCAATGGTTATGTGATGCTGAAGTATGGTTAAACGGGTGTGAAGAATGGTTAGACATCCCCCGTGACTGATACTGTGAGAGTAGGTCTTCATCCAGCAGAGGATTGACAAAGGACTGCAATTACTATTACAGTACTTACGATGACGCATAACGAAAACAAAATAACAACATTTCCTGATGTATTATATTAAGTGAAACAAATCGAGGATTGCTCTGATAAACGATTTCTGCCATTAACTACCTCATACACAAAGTCAACCTTTTCAGTTATCAAGGCCACCTGATATAAAATGCACGTTATGATAATGATATCTTTATCTTAGTGAACGTTGCAATTTTGAAGTGGAATGCATTTGTTCAACTAATTACTCTCAAGGTTGATTTCCGCATAGCCAGTTCACAGCGCACGAGCACGGAAATATACATCTATAGGAAGCAGCGTTGGTTTAGATGTAATCTTTTATTTAAGATGTTTTGCCAGCTTGGAACCGCCTCCCAAGGGCGGTTTATTGTCGTGCCATTATACGCGCCCTCTATCCGCCTCCAAACTCATAAACTCCATCTCCACCTATTTATACATCCTGATAAACCCGTAAGATATGTGGAAAGCCCTTGAGAAAATTGACACAAGGAAGAGAATGATTCATGGTTTCAATTGTCTTACTTGGTGGTCTTGCTGCAGAGGGAATTGGATGCAAGCAAACCGCTTTTTAGAACAACCCGTTCCCACACCCCTTAAGTCCTATATTATATCTCAAACAAATTACAAGACGTTCCTCAGATTCATCATGGCATTGCAAATCCAACTCACCCACTCCTTACTCCCAAAGCACACACTGAAAACAGTTTATCATCAACACTGCTATTTAGTAAACATTAGCAGCAGGTTATAAATCCATCTCATGGTTTTGTTCCAGCGAAGAGAATGAGCATATTTGGAATACTCTGACCGACATATTTTGTAACTTGCTTTGAAAGCACGTTACGCATTATTGAGACAGTTGAAATTTAGCGATGCGGTGGGTGATAATTTATAATAGCAAGTACACTTTTCTAAATAAGTATGGGTTTTATAACAGCAATAAATACCTTAATTTACTCAAGAAAGACTCGCTAAACATTAAGATTTTCTGTCAGAAGCATCCTGCATTGGAAAGTTCATTAATGAGAGCTTGGCATTTGGGAGGAAACTGAAGCATAGTACATAAAAAACCTCCACATAATAGGGAATAACACTCAAAACGTTGCACAAGTAGATTCAAGAATCCTTTGCTGTAACAATCCTCACCACCTTGCAGATCAACAATAGTTCTGCCCATCATTAATAAAAGAGTATGCTTTTGAGTGACTATAGAAACAGTTCTGTGCTGCCATCTTCTGCAATCCATTCCCTGTGTTCCCTGTAGAGATGTCAGGCTATGTTGGCTGTGAGTTCCAGGAGGACGTTTATTTGTTTTCTGACTTGACTGCAATAGCACTATTAAAATCGAATTACTGCAGTTATAAAAATACAAAAACACACACACACGCACACAATATTATCTCTACTGAAATATCATACGCCCTTCCAAATATGTACCCACTACTGTTTGGCCCAAATTTGTGCCGGAAAAGCTTTTCTTTGAGTCAATACATGAGCACGATGTCTGTGGTAATGCTACAATGCATGCCAAGTGACAGCAGGTGCCGCGATTTGGTATTAAAGCATTTCACTTGGACAAGTGTAATGGCTCTAAGAATACCCATTCAACTGCAGCTAAATGTTCCTCGAACTCGTTTATCACTGAGACACCGTACACAATGGTTCCCATTGCCCATTGTTGTCCAGGCAGGTACATGCAGCGGTACAAACAACAGGGTGGTTGGTGGCTATGCAGTAGGTAACATCCGTGGCTCATAGAAAGGTCTTTCCAGAAGCGGTTCGATTTCCGCCTAAGGTACGTTTCTGTGTGGGATGTGTGTGTGTTCTCTCCCTGTTCTGCATGGCTCTTCTCTGGGTTATCTGGTATCCTCTAATAACACAAAAACCACTCATATACATGATATATAGGACGCGGTGTGTGGAAAAGGTCACACACTGCGTCCTCGCCCCACCTCTCTGCAGTTTCCTTGCGCCTCTGAGTCGTTCTTTCTCTATTCGACATTGCAGGAATATGCAGAAAGGCTAATTTTCTTTTTAAAAATGTCTAGCCTCCCCAGTCACTTACTGATGATAGCTGTGACCAGGATTCAAACTCATTCGATGGGGTTGTCTTTACAGAAATGTTCATATAATCTAAATACCATAGAGGAGTCTTCCCCCCCTAACATTCCATTAGGAGGGTATCATTGTTTAAACTTCAAACCAATAAATAAATACAGTAAAAGACTAATCACACCAGTGACGTGGGTCATGCAAAAGAAATATACAAATTGTTTTCATCTGAGTTTATCTGAGTTGTACCAAATACCAATGATGGCGTATAATAGCTGTTTGTGACAACATGACAATAAACAATAGTAAGGTTGCTTTTATTTTGATTTTCAGATTGCAGATGTTGCACTGTCGAAGCATTGTAGAAGTTACCCATTCTTAAACTAAAAACATCTTAACGATACACAAAAGCATGATAATAAAATGCCTCATTAAGACAATTATTAGGCAATGTTTAAAGTTTTTAGCACACAAACATTCACGTGTAGGAAATGGCTTGTTACCATAGTTTATAAGCAATGTTATTTATATTGTGAAATTCCACAGCTAATGCATTATGTGAACAGTAAATATCTTTGGGACAATCAAGCAATTTGGCAATCTGACAGTAAGTAGCCATGTAAGTATTGCTCTGGTGTTTGTGGTGGTTTAGGAATTATTGTCCTACTGTATGCATTTTATGTTTACCAATTTTTACTGAAAGACAACGAACGATGTCCAGAAGCTGACCATCGTGCTTCGAAGAATCGCAAAGAAGAAGACTGTGTATATATGCAGTCCTGTAATGTATATATAAAACACCTCATCTCTGACTGAGTGGCTCAGAGCCACATAACTGTTTACGGAATGAGGCAAGTAACACCATGGGACAACAATGCAAACGTTAACTTCCCACAAAGTAGTACTTATTTTATTGACCCATAAAGCAAAGGCAACTCAAGATTTTGCTGACTACGAGTTGAGCGCTCTGCCACACCACCATCTGGATAGATATGAAGTATGAACTCGACTCTTTGTAGCTGAGGACCAAAAGAAACCTCAGCTATCAAGTTCAAGCCATTTGTTGAAAAATAAATGAATAAACCTGTCAGCATACCCCTTATGTATTACACAGACTACAAACCCTGGCCAGCGCAGGTGCATTTCAGGCCTGGTGGTTGACCCAAAGACGTGAAGCGAGGGGAGGGAAGGGAGTGCAAAGGGGTGGCCCTCTCCTCTTACAAGCATAACTTAACATTACATGCTCCAGTGAGAACATGAGCCATTAATTTTTTTGTGACTGCAACATCGCCCTTGACCTCACTGTGCACCTGGGACTGCAACCTTCGCTTGGCATTTTCTTGAACTCACAGCCCATGTCATCATCCTCAACATGTACAGAATCAGCAGATGCCCATTTTCGTTGTTGATCACGTTTAAAGTACAGATTGAAGAAGCCTTACGATATGCTTATCCTTTTGAACAGTGGCCCTGCTTCAGAGCAACATGAGAATTGTAAGGAATTACATATTGAGTGACTTCAATCACAAATCTCTATTTTAAGTTTAATTTGGCAGATAATATTAAGTGTTCAAATATAAACTATCTTTAAATTGTATGTTTTTAATAGGGCAATACATTGTAGAATGTTTTTGATTGTGTCAATCAATATGGTTGTTCTATCGTCTGTGATTAAGAGCAATTGTCCAAAATGTTGGCTCACTTTTATTTTTACGTTTCAGGCAGAGTTATCGATGTTGGTTGAGGTGCGCTTGTAAAAACACCACTACCAACCCGGTCCCTCAAGATTGGTTCCGTTGCAACAACTTGTTCTCCTTCTTGCAGAGAGGAGAAAAGTGATGTTTAACAAAGCTTATGTTTATACAGATTCATATCGCTTGTGAGCAAAACCAACTGCCTGCAATCCGACAAGAAAAACTTGCCCCCCCTTAAGTTGCAGTTATTACGTTCCTTTGAAAAAAAGAATAATTCCCATACTTGACTTTCGGTTGGTGGTGGCAGCCCCGTCGGTGGTCTGTAATTCTACGGCTGGTGCACCGAGGGCGGACGGAGTCCCACCCTGCCCTCCCTCTCCCTGCAATTTACATTCCTGCGAGCAGGACCCTGGGCCACTCGGTCACGAGCACCAATGTTTCAGTTGCTGTAGAAGTCAAAATAGACAATAGGGCATTTCACACGACACACGTACCACGACCCCGGCACAGGAATCAAAACGGAACTGTATCCGGACAGCGTGTGCGGTTGTTTCGCACCGATTTTCTGCACGTCCAAACACAATTCTATGTTTACGTTTGGTGACCTCGGCATTTCAAATGCAACAGCGCCCTGTCTCAATAATCTCCTTACCACACTTATATCACACATCCCTTTGCTTAATTTCGCTTCGTTATATATATCTGACTATTCCTGTTTATGTATTGTCACCCAAGATCTAAATGGGTGGATTGCTATTCCAGAGATTTAGTGAACAAGGATTTGGCAAAAACATCTCAAACCTTGGAAAGAAGATATTCAGTAAATAAAGAACCAGTGTAAAGCATTACGATATCGCTATTATTCGGAGGTGTGCGTTTTAACCTGAACAGAACAGGTGACTTGCATGATGCCTCCACGCAGGTTGTCCACATGCTGCAGCACGTATATTTACTCAAAGCAATATACACTGCGGGGCGGCACGTTGAGTAGTGCTGCCACCTCACAGCAAGAAGGACCCGGGTTTGAAACCCGGCTCGCAGGTCACTTCGGTTTCCTCCCACAGTCCAAAGACATGCTGCTGCGTAGGTTAATTGGCCTACGGAATAAATTGCCATCGGTACCCTGTGATGGACTGGCGTCCCATCCTGGGTATAGTCCTGCCTTGCGCCCTGTATCTGCCGGGATAGGCTCCGGCTCACCTTAACCCTGTACAGTATGAAGCGGTTTCTGACAACGGATGGATAGATGGAATATGTCCAACTCAATGTATATGCCTTTGCAACATACCAAAGCCTGGCAGTAACGCCTGAAATTATCCTAGGAAGTGCTAAAGAAAGGTTTGATTTGCAATAAGACATCTACATTCACTCCAACAAATGCAAAAAAATAAAACTTTCCTTTTCTAACTAAATGGCAATGTTTCTGTCACCAAAGTTCAGTATATTCAAGGCACCTAACGCGAAAAAACGGTGTTACTAAAAAGTGAACATGCTACTGCCCAACATGCACAATACATGTACTCTCTATATACAGGGGCGTTACCTGCCAACATCCTGGCTTATTAAATGGTTGAATGGCATTTGTATCCATTAAACACACTTAATTTATATAAACGCCATGATCGTGTGCCTGTCATTTTGTCCTGTTAAGCTACAGTACCTGACATGTTTTTGAGCTTCGAGCATTTACACTCAATCTGCAAAAAACTCTATCACGTCTTCAAAAAATATGAGCTGAAAACAGAATATCACGTGATCAAAAATAACACACTTAGCGTGCTGCAGCACACATTGCACAATCTGCTTGCTTTTAGAATGTGTGTTTCGGTGTGTGACGTGTTGTGATCTGTACGCACTATGCACATTCCGAGGCTGCATTCTTGTTCGGATTCCCATCAACAGCAGAACCATGCAAAGACACAGGAAAAACTCGAAGTCTGTTTGGGGTTTTGAAAAGAGTCACGCCCCTGCGGATTCCTAAACCAGTACTACGAATGTATGAAAAAAAAAAATGCACAGCCCAACAGCTCCTTCCTGGTCCTTAAGCAGAGTCAACAGAGATCAGCAGAAGCATCCCATTTATTTAACATAATGTTGGTTATTATAGGGATAGGGAAAAAAAGCCCATAACTTGGAACATTTGGAAAGTAAATGCATTAGTTCTTTCTTTGATTATTTTTCACAATTGCTTAAGTGCGTTAAAAGGTTTGGTGCTGAAAGTTTACAATGAGACACAGACTTCTCTTGGCCCGTCCTATTAAGGGAGGCATTTGGCCATTATAATATCTAATTTCTAGAATTTCAACAGGGCCTCCGATTATGTCAACATATGTTCATTCACCAATGTCGCTTGACTCAGTCTCAAAGCCAAATGTTCATAATTTACTGCCAATGGCAACCAAACTGCACGAACAGTTTGCAAAGTTTGACAAAACGTATTTATTGTTCACGAATTGTATAACTTAAATGGATAAGTTTTACATTTAAAATTAACTTTTAGAAGTGCTACGGTGTTTACCAATGGTTGTCTTGTGGACTGTCCAATACTCACGCCATAGTAATGTGGAATTTTCACTAATATCTCAGAGCCGCCAATGGCGGTGAGCAAGGATCTGACCTCATTTGAAAAAAAAAAAAGATGTTGGATTTTTAAAATAACAGTTTAAGAAACGTAATTGAAATAAGGAACGGTGTACCGAGCTTACGGTATAAGCAGCTATTACATTCGCACTGCTTGTACAGGGAACATTACAGTAAACACATAATGCAGGGGAACTTTTATCTTGGGGCAGGAAACTGGTCTTTAAGTATAATTATCGCTCTAGGTTTGTCGTGGGGTTTTTTTTTATTTCAAAAACCTTTCCCAGGATTTTAACATGGCTAAGTAGTGCGGGAATTTTTGTACAAGTACTTAAACCTTAATGTTAAAATTCTTATACTGTATTATGTTAAAATTGTTATACTGTATTATAATTTATTCCCACAAACTTTGATAAAGAGCATGCAGAACAACCGTGATGTGTGTGTGCAGTAGCTGGGTAATGTTTTTCATCATATAAAATGTGCTCTGAATGGTAGAGAAAAATATCTGAGGTTAGCAGGCATTAATTTTATCACCATGTCGTCACGCAATGATACCCGTGTTATAAATTAGAGATTGTAAATAAGATGATCGCATCGGAAAATAAAAAACGAGTAGGCTTTTTTTTATTCAGTGTCCATCAAACTCAAATAAGTGTTGGGTGGTATTTATCTTCATTTGTGATCCTGAGGCACGATGGACATTCTACGATGATATGGTAGGGAAAATATAATCATTTCACAAAATGCACAAATAAATAGTCGATATGATAAAAAAACAAATGTAGGTGGAAGCGCTCCCCCTCTCTCCTTTGAGACGTTTCTCCTCCCATGTTGGAGGCATCATCAGGCGTTCTGAGACTAACGTGGGACGCGAAATGTCGCGATAGAGAGAGGGAAAACACTCAACACGGCTCTCCCGAAAGAAGAGCTTTGAAAAGAAATGCTCATGCATCGAGCCGTGAACACCTACATCAATACAATATAGATAATAATAATAGCATTTATATAGCGCCTTTCACCCGAGGGTCACAAAGCGCTGCACACAAACTCCACACAGAAAGGTGCCTTGGGGAAAAAAATATTATTTCTGTGAGGCGCAGATGTTACAACTGCAGAGACACTCTTTGTCCGGTTGAAACGCGTCGATTGGAAACTGAAATAGTGTCAAATTTCTGATAACCTTGGATTTGAAACTCAGATAAGGCTGAGTTGCAGAGCTGTATTACCAAAGCTAAGATAAACATGAGTATTACACAAGTAATACAGATTGAATAAAGCCTTACAGATCTAGAAGTCAAGGCGGTCATGTATAAAACAATGAAATACAATAATATACAAATAGTCTTCATTGCAATAGAGGTATCGTGTCTCAATGAGTTGTTACCTAGTCGATTAAAATGACTAAACCAAGTCAATGTTCTCTCCGCGGCCCTTGTGCAGTGCTTTGTGACCCTCGGGTGAAAGGCGCTCTATAAAATGCTATTATTATTAATGTCTCCAAGCTCAAACAAATGTGGTACCGTGTTAATTTTGCTGGTGGCCCTAAGCGTATTGTGGATATTCCACATTCCTATGGTAGAGACAAGACTAAAACGAATTGCCACTTAACATTCAACAACGTTGTCCTAACTGTATCAATTCCAGATGGCTGAAGGGCTGAGTCAGCGCTCACTATGATTTCAATACACAAGAAGAAGAAGAAGATTGTGAGTCAAGCTCTAATCACAGCGCCGCTCGTCCAGATCAGATGTCCTCAGTTATCTACAGGCTCCACAGTCATGACAAGCAGCGCTTTGTTGATAGCGTGCAACAGGCAGTAAGTAGTAGCACAATCTAGTCGCTGGATAATTTTAACCCAGTGCTTCGGCTTAGAAGGCAAGAGGCATTATCATACAGCAAAATGAGTGAGGTCATCATTTCCTTATCTCCCAAAGTAATTACGTTCATATCTGATGATAGCAAAACTGCGAGACGCCTTATGACATCATTTGTAAAAAAAAAAAGCGATAAGTCAGGCATGGGAGAGAGTCAGTTACTCACACTCAGCACCGTATCTGTCTGTGGCTGGCGGCTAGCATCTGTAGTGGGAAACTCAGTGACAGCTACAAGCCCAGAGGGGCCACCTGGGTAATGGTCAACTTTAAAGTCAGACGTGTTATTCACCTTATGATGAACAGCGTGAACTGTTGGTGTGTGCGTGCAGGGGGGGTGGTGGTGGCTTACCGCCGATCGCACCGCGTTGAAAACCCGGACGTCTTGGTTCGATTCCTGGCCATGGATAGCATCAGCGGAAATGTGTATATTAGTCTGTGCTGGGCCTCACTGAGGCTGCCTCGACCTTAAAGGGGTACCTTGTGGGATACGTAAACATCAGCAATGGCTGGATAAAGGTGGCAGGGCGTAGTTCTGGCTACACCATCCCCTTGTGTGCTCTGCTGGCCTTAATTGGTGCTCGCTAATAGCACTAAAGTCACCGAGGCTAAATAGGCTTCTTTGTTTTTGTTGGTGTAGGGAGTGGTGGCATAGTGATTTGCACACCACATCACAACCCCAGAGATCCAGTTTCAATTCCAAGCCAAGTACTGTACACTAATGGTCATTGTTATCTTAAGGACTGGGATTTTTGTAGGTTAACTCCGTTTGAAATAAGGACGGTACCTGGCTTGTGGGTTTAGTATAAATAATATCATTGGGGAGTTTAAAGCAGCCGTAATGAAGCCGGTGTTCTATAGCAGCGCCTTCCTCGGTGGTTTGCACAGCTAAATGAAGGATTCATTTCCGTTTCTGCATGTGCACGACAGCAAACACTTCTTAAAGACATGCTTCTCTCAAAAGGCTTTCGCTAATAGCATGTACTCAGTCTGTATGACTAAATAATGGAATCCGCGTGTGTGTTTGAGCGCACATTTACACAGTGCCCACGGTGCACGAGATGGAGTTTAGAATGCATTCTCTACTCAAGAAACAAGCACAACACACTTCAAATAGACTGACACAAATATCTTGTATATTTAGACTTAATAAAATGTGCAAATAAAACCTGTACGTTGTGAAGTCACAGAGCTGAGGATGATTCTTTCCATTAATTTTATGAACTTGAGAAAGCATGAAAACATGTTTTCCGTAAACCAGTTTAGCTTCAATGCTCATGTTAGAACAATATAATACACAGACTACATGATGGTCCTTTGATCAAATAACCACAACTTTCATTCGTCAAAATAAAACGAGAATGTGTTTGCAGTGGGTCGTGCATTATTTCAGCAAAATACTCTGTTAAAACATTCCAAGAAAAATCAAAGCCTGTTCCCCCCCTTTCATTAATGTAGTAGCTAAGCAGATCTTCCAGTCTAATGAAACACAGCAACCAACAACAAAGAGATCTTTACAAGGACACGCTGAGAGTTGACAGGCTTCTTGAACTGAGTCAGGTTATTTGAAGCTGCAAACACAAAAAACAAGTTTGAATCTGGGTCTCAGCCTGTTCACTCTCCCGTGACTGCAAACATATTGTATAAAAAAAATATTTCGTTTATTAAAAATGAAATTTACTTATTTCAGCTCTTAACGTTCAACATTTGGGCGGCAGGGTGGCGCAGTGGTATCATCTGCACCTCACAGCAGGATAGTCCTGCCCGACCCAGTTCGATTCCCACCTCTAGCACCTTTCTATGTGAAGTTTGTGTGTTCTCCCCGTTTGGCGTGGGTTTCCTCTAGATTCTCCAGTTTCCTCCCACAACTTAATTGGCCGATTATATACAGGATGCAATGTCTGGCAAATGTTGGCGCCGGCTGGTTCTATGGCTGCCTTCCCCCTGCCTCTCTGGGGTTTCCTCGCAGCTCCGTATCCGTGTCTCGTCCACGACCAGGGGTGGAATTTGTGCGTGTTAGAAATTGTATCATTATTATTATTATTATCATCATTATTGCAGTTTGACATGAACAATCGTTGCCGGGCAAATAAAAGTTGTGCTCCAAGTTTGGGAAAACCGCCTTCATTCGTTGTCAGAAACCGCTTAATCCCGGCCGACACAGGGCGCAAGGCAGGGATATACCCAGGATTGGACGCCAGTCTATGACAGGGTACCGCAGGCAATTTAGTTAGGAGGCCAATTAACCTATGCAGCAGCATTTATTTGGACTGTGGGAGAAAACAGGAAAGCAGCATTATCGAAGACAATTAAAGAGTAGACCTGTGATGTCATTTTCCATGTCCATTCTCTGACAGGGTGCTGCTCTGCTATCTGCAAGAGTTTTGCGGTGAAGTTTGGTCTTCTGAAGACATCGGGGGAGGGGGGTAACAAGCGTAAAATTGTAGAAAGCAGGACATGTTGATGGATTATAATGCAAAATGATGCACATCAGTACGCCAATTAACCTGGCAGCATGTCTTTGGTGTTCCCTGCCTTGCGCCCTGTGTCTGCCGGGATAGGCTCCGGCTCACCGTGACCCTGTATAGGATTAAGCGGTTTCTGAAAATGGATGGATGGATGATGCACGTGTTCCAACACGCGCACAAATGTTACTGATTCTCAAACTAAACACTCAATATTGTAATGCTATTATCAGAGGCCGAGCTGAAAGACAACGATGTCCAGGGGCTGCCATCGTGCTTCGAAGAATCGCAAAGAAGATCAGAGGAGTTGCACTTCCTCTGATTTCTAATGCCTCTGAAAGCCACTCTAGCGGCACCCCTTGGGCTCGGTGAGCAGACTCTTACGCAAGCGTTACAAAGTGTGACATTTCAGAGATATCATGATTCACGCTGCGATAACAGACGTCCATCGCAGACATACAGTAAGTTCGTGCACCTGGCTACGGTAAACAAAAACAAGCGCACATGCAGCAGTACGTGACGACAGCTGCACGTCCATAAATAATCAAAGTCGAAGTTACTCGTTGCCCAAACAAGCCTTGTGACAGTCAGTCAGGATCCTTGTTTTTGGTTCTGCAGCAGTGGTGGAAATTCCACATGGTAGGAGCCAGTATCCCCATAGCTGGACTGCTTATTGACTTTCCAGAAAGTAGTAGAGTACTTATTTCTTTGACCCCTGGTGGATGAATTCCAATCGATCTGGATTTAAAGTGATCTCAATCACGGTGCGACCGAGCTGCCCAGACACAAAGTAAAAAGGAATGTAACGTTACGACCGTACATTTAGTAACAAGTACATCTCGCGGTCAATCCGCCGCTGAATGAGGCCATGCCTCGTGAGGAGTGTTTGTTTTTTACCATAATTTAGATCGCTCCGTCGTCTCTCCTCTGCAGCGTTTCGCCTCGCACGTTTGAGGCATCCTTAGGCGTTCTGAGACCATAACTAATCAATCGATTACCGTAATTAAGTGGAGAGGGGGGGAGATACAGGTCTGGTTCAGATATCACTCGCTGCCGACTTCACAGTGCGGTGTGCTAAGCACTGCGCCACTACTCCACCTCCGTCTTAACATCCATCCATCCATTTTCAGAAACCGCTTAATCCTGTACAGGGTCGCGGTGAGCCGGAGCCCATCCCGGCAGACACAGGGCGCAAGGCAGGACTATACCCAGGATGGGACGCCAATCCTTCGCAGGGCACCTAGGGCAATTTACTCAGTAGGCCAATTAACCTGGCAGCATGTCTTTGGACGGTGGGAGGTAACCGGAGTGCCCGGCGAAAACCAACGCGGACACGGGGAGCTCACGCAAACTCCACACAGAAAGGACCCCGAGCCGAGATTCGAACCCGGGACCTTCTTGCTGTGAGGCGGCAGCGCTACACACTACGCCACCTTGCCGCCCCGTCTTAACAATACAGGAATAATACACTTTCTTTCAACGATCCATACTATTCAGGGCAACGACCATGCATACTGCGAGATGAACCTGTATGTGTTAGGATGTGAGTTGGTATTGATAATACATATTTGGCAGTGCGTATGACAGTTGATGTTCAACCACCAAAGACAAGGCATCACGTTTGTGGTAAAACATGCAAACGATATACTTTTAGAATATATGCTTTGTCTTTGAAACGCATTGATTTCATCTGTAAACTGGCAAAAATGTTCCCATAGTTACTCCAGACAGCCTCAAAAAATGAAATACGTAAATATCATTGCATTAGTGCCCTGCGATGGACTGGCGTCCTATCCAGGGTGTGGCTCTGCCTTTCGCCCTGTGTCTGCAGGGGTGGGCTCCGGCTCACCGCGACCCTGTACAGGATTAAGCGGTTTCTGACAATGAGATGAGATGAGACCATTGCATTATTAAATATTATCCAGTGGAAATAAATGAAATAAAAAATGCCTTTGCCTGAGGCCTGAGGAAACTTGAACACTGGCACCAACGAAAACGAGAAGATAGATGGCACAAATTGTGTTTTTAAGGGTAATTACAAAAAGGTAGAGATGTAGGAAACATTTGCAGGGTTACCTGGAGGCAGTTCACAGGATCACAGTAACACAAGGTTTGTGGCCACATTCCTATCGCAGTTAATTGGCTGTGAAACTCCTGTACACAACGGATATCCATGTGAAAGCACAAAGACAAACAATCCTCCTAGAGATGTACAGACTGTTGGGAGTGAGTGCTATTAGTGAGCACCTACAGTATCAAGGCTGATAGGCATCATCACCTTCTCAATGTTGATGTTTGCACAGACCACAGCAGGTATTCATTTAAAGCCAAGTTCATATAGGGATTATTCAGGTGAATGTATTTCACACTTTGATCTTAGCATGATCCACCAACCCTGCCTAAACAGCACGGTGACATAAGCATGGGTTATTGAAACTGATATTCATTTTGCAATCAGACAAAACAATATCCTATGCTTGTGAAACATGTCACGGGGTCTTTAAAGTCCACTTTACATCGGATGGTGAGCTTTGATAATTCCATGCTGAATCACTGGTAGATGCCAGGATAATTTAATCCAGTTGTATGCTGTTTTGTCTATTAGCTGCAGCATTGTCCGGCATTTCGAGTAAGCTTAGCTTGCCTTCACTGAACATAGACGTTTCTGCATCCATGACATCATCTGATAAGACTCCAAACAGACCAATCTCACCTAATCCTAGTGTACTTGCTTGTTGTAGAATTATTATTATTTTCCTGTTGTTTTTATGTCCTATGTCTTATAATTTATCGCTATTGCTTGACTCTCAGTTATTCTGTCTCCCCGTTGTTGACATGCTGTTCTCTCCACAGCTCGGATTTAAAAAAACCCCAAAAAAATGTGTTGGTGATTTTCCGTTGTCTGTCGTTGTTGACATGTCGTTCTCTCCGCAGCCCTGTGCAGCGCTTTGTGCCCCTCGGGTGAAAAGCGCTCTATAAATGCTATTATTATTACTTAGATAAACAGCTGGCCATCTTCAGCATTTCTAATTTTAACTTGTCATTATCAATGATCTGTGCATCCTTGGCATTGTTGATAGACAATTTAATTTCAAGATGTTTACTGCTGCTGGGTAAACACAATTGATTTGAGTACAGGATTATATAAGGAAGGCTTTAGGTCATCATGAGTCATGGGCATTTGGTTTCAATATTTTCTGGGGGTAAAACAGCACATGCACAAATCCGCATTATAGGGTTTCATGATGATATCAATGTTATGTTCAAAAATATATTCTCAAACCAATACTAAAGACTGTATAACATTCATGATAAAAGTGTTCATCGTCCATCCATCCATCCATTTTCTAAACCGCTTGTCCTGGTGAGGGTCGCTGTTTATCTAAGTGTTCATCGTGTTCAGTAAAATTCATATCTAAGCTGTTAAGTTTAATCTCGGTAAACTTCAATTCTGTCCATCATCCTTAAGTAGTGGATAAAATGTGTACTATTTTTCGAGAAATCTTTCAGTGGTCGTCTTTCAGGAGACCGACTCCTGTACTTGGGATGTGGAGTAAACATCACGGACCTTTGGTTGACACATGCCATGGGTATCTCTCCATGCTCTTCTGAGCTCTGCGACATTTAACATTTAACTTTTTTAAATCCCGTGGAAAGTTCTATACAAAAATGTACGACTAATGGTGCTAAACGTCATACGCATGTTATATTTTCAAATACAGCAGTACATCGAGGA
>JAZEWU010000005.1:14838623-14852274 GCA_036362915.1 Geotria australis | reverse complement strand
TCCGCCCAAATTACAAGACGTAGAGATTCGTTCGTTAGGCGTCCATGACCTGCCATGCAAAATGCCAGTTGCAGTGGTGGATTCTCCAACCCAGCAGCATCGACTCAGGCATCCCGATGTACACGCACTCCCCCTACAGGACAACAAAGTGCCAGTACAGTAAGTAGGTTGCTTGACCCATCTTCATGCAATCTTGAGCCGTATGCCCTTGTAAAGATGTGTGTGTATTCCAGACTGTGGTTTGCTCTCACATACACAAAAATTCTGCAACAAAACAATCTGGTGAAATATTCCAAATAGAACCCTCCTGAAAAGCGTGTTCAGATTGAATGAGGATGCTCCGGCTAAATAAGCACTGCTGTAATAACAATCATGTACAGCCCCATTGTCAATCCACTGCTGGATGAAGACCTCCACACACTGACAATCGTGAAGCTTGCTTGGCCATACTTCACCATGTTCGCAAGTGAGCTTTAATGAAGGGTGAAGGCTCTAGTCACTCTAGTGCCTTCACCCTTCATTAAAGTGTAGTGGTAATAATAATAATGCCAACTACACTATTGGATATATATTTGCAATGAATGTAATTGGAACACATAACGCAGGCCATAAATGTATGGTGTCACCAAGCTTATTCTAGGGTAATGCGCTCTTCAAGATAACGCCGCTGATGGAATGAGCCTCACCAGGTGAGTCTCGACACTCACTGTGCAAGAATGGTCCCATCCAAACATCAACTTCAAAGCAGCCATGCGGTGCCGACAACTTTTTTCAATTCACACGCCCTGATTCGTGCGCGCTTGGGTGAGAATCAAGCAGAAAGACCACCCGTCTGATGTGACCCCAACATTCCGGTGGTCTCATCACAAACAAACCGCGTTTTTATCCCAGCAAAGATTAAAGGCGATGCAACAGCCATGGGAGCCTTTGGAGGCCTGTGGCCTGCTTCCATTGCAGACAAACGAGTTAGTCATTTGCTTCGCGTACCATGTGGTTGGTACATCGCAGACAAATACCGTGAATGGCTGAGGTTTTGTGGAAAGCTTTATGGTACCTATTGTAGTCTGCGGATCAAAGGCTGCTGTGTTATTTTAGATGTAAAACAAGCAAACATGGTCAAGGAGATGAGAACATAACTGACTAAAAATGAATTGACTGGAAAAAAACCACAACACAAGATATATGTGTTTATGATCAATTAGTGACCATCATTTTTGAGGCAGATTTTCAAAAGGTCAAAAACAACAGAAGTTCTAACGTGGCCTTTTATGATTGAACACTGCATTTTAGAGCTTAAACGTGCAGTTTTTGATCTTTCAACATTTCTTTGTGTTCTCAAATACTTGTGATAGGTCTAATGGGGGTAAAATAAGTGCTTTTAGCAGGAACGGAAGGCTGCTTACTTACACTTTCATGATTCGAGATTGCCTGTCATTTACTCTTGAGGTGCAAGGGAGTGGAGATATTGGAGCACTACGCTGAGCTAAGTGCAGGACACAAGAGGAAAAAGGACATGTCCAGCCAGGTGGCTCTGTGGTTAGAACGCTTGACTCACTTTCGGAAAGCTGTGGGTTTACATCCCTATAGGGGGTCAACTCGACCTTTGAAGGATAAACGGATACTACTTTGTGGGTGATAAACAGTAGTCATCTTATATATATATGCTCGTACCCACCATGGAAATGGGTAATGTCTGCCACTGGCTTGGGTGATGTCTGCCACTGGCTTAGTAGGGCTGGCCACTGAGATGAGCGCTTAAATGAGCGTGGGAAACTATAACCGTTGGTTTGCCGAAGCGATGCGTTAACAGACAAGAAAGTAACTTGTTGATTATTGAAGAATCGATGGTTAGCAGCGACTGCCAGAATTATAAACGCATGGATTTATCACACCAGATTCTCCACCATGGCTAACATCAGTGGTGAGTGACATCTGACTCGGTAGTGGGCTCCGTCTGTACGCACCGAAACTGATCAGCATAGTTATGTATGGTCAAACAAGCCGGATGACCAAGACGGCATGATCAGACCTTTATCCAGCGGCGCAGTTATGTTTTTCTATCGCCACGGTATGGCACACGCAGCCACTGAATGAGGCACACCCATATGGTGACATGGACTTTGGCAGGGAGGCAGAATGCTTCGTTGGCTGAACAGGCTTTGACACCGACAATTTAACGGACCCCCTGATGGGAACACACAATTCCACCAGAGGAGCCATGAAGTTTTACATCCACCTACTTATTGGTATCTAATAGAGGTTGGCTAAGAAACGATGACAACATTGCATTATTGCTGCCACCTAAGACCATTTGATTTCCCAATATAAATGAACAGCACAAGTTGATAACAGGAAATTGGCAATGTAAAAGTCAGAACACTTAATAACTTTGGGTTATATTAAATGGAAGATAGAAAGCAGGTGGAACCTGTCTCTGTGACTCATAATGACACAATTGTACCTTGTTTTTGAACAGTTTTCACAATGACCTAGTCTATCTGTCTCTCACTCAAGCCTCTGACCGCAAGGAATGTGTTTTCAACCGGGTTTCAGGTAGGCATGGGCGCTCGGGCGTTGATGGCAGTCATTAGTAGTGAAGACGACACACGGAAGCCACAGGATGAGTCAAACATTTTCCAAGATCACCACAAATTTTAAGGTATCTTGTTCATTCTAAGAAAGTATCATATTTGTTAAGAAAGGACGTTAAACCTGAATTGTTTAAGTATTTACGAAGCAGTCAATGGAAACAGTAGTGAAACCAATTGTGTCATTTGTTGTATATTACAAGTGAAAACCACAAACGTTTCCTCCCACAGGTTTCACTGACTCGTCTTTGACGATGATTAAACAATAGAAGCCTAATTACGGCTTTTATTGATTGGGAATGTGGTCACTCATGAAGACGATGGAACAAAAACTCAAAAGTGTGCAAAGAAGCACATTTTCATCCAACAGTGGATTGAGTATTGCTGCTGCTGATGATGATGATGATAATGATTTATTCCAATTCATTTCCATCCTCTGACAGGGCCGTTACTCTGTGACCATGTACGCAAATACAACATGTGCTATACACAAAATCAACGATATCACAAACATTTTTGTTTAAAGATAAGTAGAGGCAGTTTGGAGTCATGCTGATGGATTGCAGACAAATGACCACAAGACATCCAAAATGCAGGGCTATGAGCTTGCCCAGAACACACGATTCTGACAATTGTGAGGATTTTTTCTTTGTAATTGAACTTCTGCAACACTTTGAAAGAAATGGCACTTACGTTTTGTAATTGTTATCATTTCGGTTTCAATATTTGGTGGATTTCCAAAGGGATAGTAAACCGGGACATTATGTAAAATTCCCCTGTGTCACCTTACCAGGAAGCCTGCAGCTGTACGTCAGCCAGTGTTTGACGCTTACAGATGAATATCTCTCTGCGCTCATTTCCTATTCACTAGCCTCTCTAATAAGGGATTTTTTTTCTCAAAAAACACCAGCCACATCCGTCATTTCACCGCTATTATTGTTATACGGACACAGCCTGGGAAAATGCGAACATTGTGCGTTTGTCTTGTAAAACGAAACACATTTCCTGGTTGTGAAAGGACGGCGAATAAACGGAGCATCACGCAAGCCGAGTCCGCCACAAGTGGCGTTGCCAAAAGCTTATTCTGGAACAATTACTCACTGTGTCAGACAGACTAAACAAATCAAATTCGCATCAGACACACGGCAAATGGAGGTCGAATAGACACCATGACTTCATCCACTTGTATGAGAGCTTCCCTTCAGGCCATGGGCGCAAACCCGCTGACTAAGATTTTATCAGCTCTACCGAGCCAGTACAGCCCTCCATTCCCACGTCCCGACCCGCACACAGCCCTCCTGCGCCTCTCTCGCCTCCTCTCGACCCTTCCTGTCACCGTTACTAACCGCCCACTCGCAACTCACACGGCAGGGTTTGGTACACGCCAGGGTCTGTCCTTTGTTTTAAAAGGAGTTCTGTTTTTCAGCCAAAGCCAAGAGGACCATTTTCTTAATGTTCACTTAGCCAACGAGACAGGGACTCACAACAGAGGCATCCTGAAAGCATTCCGCTCAGGCTGCACAGGCGATGGCTTCTCCCCAAATTCCACTGACATTCCAGTCGAGAAGCAATGATAATTCCTCTAAACGAGAAGATATGTGTTTTATTACGGTATTTGTCCACTCGTGGAACTAACCATGTTTTTTAAACCTGAGCTTTAAGGGGGAAAGATAAATTGTCGCATTCCCAGCGAATGTCTCAATTAAAAGTATACGTTTATATTTTTTCAACTGGCACGCATGATTTTTGTTTTGCTTTAATATATCTTAAGTCCAACTTTGCAGCCTTCTTTTTAAGTTGTTCTAACATTGTTTGTAGTTCATGCCCATTGGAAGTTGTAATGACGATGTTGTCAGCAAATCCCCAATGGTTGATGTTTTCTCCATTTACCTATAATGTATACCTTCGTTCCTTCGGTCCAATTTTTCGGGAAACATCTTTCATGTCACTGAATAACGTCGGAAAACTTTGTCACCTTCTTCACCCATTTTCCATATTCTTCTCCTGTTTCGCATGGTTTTACTCTTCGGTTTCTTTCCATAGCCAAAAACCCCACAATATGTAACTGATACTGGCCAAACATCCCAATGCTAATACGACATATATCTGTAAGTTACTCATTAGAGATTACACGGCAACGTTGGGGTGACAGGAGGGCGGCAGGGTGTAGGATTGGTAACATGTGCGCCTCACAGAAAGAAAATCCTGCCCAAGGCGGTTCGATTTCCATCTCAGGCGACTTTCTGTGTGGAGTTTGTGTCTTCTCCCCCTGTTCTGCGTGGGTTTCCTCCGGGTTCTCCGATTTCCTCCAACTAAAAAACACTCTAACTAATTAGCCGATAACTACATAATACATAGGACAGTGTCTGGCGGGTTGGTTCCGGCTAACCACGTGGCTTGTTACTTCGCTCGTCTGAGTCGTTCTCTCTTCGAATGAATACGTTCGAAATTGAACATGTGTCCGTTATGAATTGTATGTATTATTATCTGCTGAAAAATCTTGGCAGGAGCCTGAAGGGTAAACAGGTGGTTTAAAGCGGACATTTCTGCCCTCTACTGCTCGTCTCTATCAGGTGTCACTAGACATATATAAAGGCTATGCTCACCTCATGTCATCACCTTTTTGGAATTTGTAGTAGAACTGTACAGTATGTTATTTTAATAATAACAATAATAATAATTTTACATTTATAACGCGCACATATTCATTCACTGTCGAAGGTACTCATTCGACGAGAGAACGACTCAGAGGAGCGAGGAAAGCGCAGAGAGGCCGAGGAGGCAGCCAGGCGGTGTTGCCGGCGCCATATTGCCACACACTGCTTCCTATATATTATAATGTTATCGGCCAAATAATTAATGAGTGTTTTTTATAAGTTGTGGGAGGAAACCGGAGAACCCGAAGGAAACCCACGCCGAACAAGGGGAGAACACACAAACTCCACACAGAAAGGCGCCCGAGCCGAGATTTGAACACGGGACCTTATTGCTTCTTCTTCTTCTTCTTTGCGATTCTTCAAAGCACGATGGGCAGCTTCTGGACGTCGTTGTCTTTCAGCTTGGCTTTGAAGTGTTTGGTAGAATTCGCAGGCAACACCAAGTATTACCTGACAGGGGTCGCGACGTGAACGCTTCTACCTTGACCTTATTGCTGTTAAGAGCAGATGGTTACTGCGTTTACTTTTTTTTTTATACAGGTTACTTATTGTTTTCCATTATGATTTTACCTCAAGTTGTAATCACTAGGTTTTTTTTTAAGGCAAACATACGTAAAACTCCATGCTATAACTCCACCTATTTATAAAACATTGTTCAGTCCATGAGCATACATACGGACACTCCACACCATTTGTTTAAGCAGATAAACTCTGGACTGGTTTTATCAGCCAGGTCTCGTCAGCAGCCAGGATTGTTAAACAGTTGCTACTAGGCTGTCATTCGTTGTGGGCGTAAGCAGTCAATCTAAACAAAGTAATATTTTAAAATACTCTTTGCGACAAATTGGGGATTACCAGACTGTGATTTTACAAGTGAGATGTTATGACTTCAGCCAGACAATCATAGCCATCACTGGTCTGAAATGCCCCAATGTCACAATAGGCTTAATTAGGCAGAGACGAATTCATGGGAGAGGCAGAAAATAATGGACAGTTATTAGTATTCAAATTCTTATTCATTAACTATTTGGATTCCATTGTAGCTGATTTTACCCATCCTGAAATGTGTTTCTTGCTAGGCTATATATCATAACACCAACATTTCAGACCTATGAAACTTCCTAGCGCAGGTAAAGCAATACGTCAACCAAAGCACGATGATTAGCCTTCCGTAGGCCATGAGGTTTTGTGTAAATAATGGACACATCATCAATAACGCACTTGTATCACTTGTTTACAGGAAGCGGTGACGCTTGTTAGGGGTCGAACTTAGGATGCTTATGTTCCAAAATTTCGGTTTGTTAGTAAAGGAAGGGTTGTTTCTAAATACCAAACGTCACTGGGATGACAACAACACTTGACCAGATGGTAGCAATAGCCACAAAGATTGCTGCTGTGAGCACAATTTGTTCAATTCCGGGCGGGCGTGTGCATTCAGTTGAGAATTTGCGTAATTGTCCTTGGCATGGTCTAAATTGTGTACATCGGAGAGAGATGTTGTAGCATATGAAAGTATAAAGCCCCGTTTTATTTAATCTCTATAACAAAACGTTTCTTGTACATCTCTTGTGAATGTCAAAATAATTATTTAAGCAGGTTAACGAGGTAGAAGCCCATTGCCATTCTAAGATTTTAATTGTGAACATTATATTCCTTGTTTTTACCCAGGAAAGGCACAATTTGTCTCAAGGCTCTTGTCAATGAAGGTCCTGCACTGGGATGGTTGCCCAATTCCGTTGAGTCCAGCATTTTGTAATTAGGTTTAAAACCCACAGCAATCTCATAAATACGGTGGAGTAACCCTGGACCGCACTCTCGCCTTTAAGGAGCACGTCAAAAACACCAAATTGAAAGTCGGATCCCGAATCAACATCCTATGAAATCTGGTCAACTCCAAATGGGGAGCCACAGCACACACATTAAGATCTACTGCTCTGGCCTTGTGCTATTCCTCTGCGGAGTATGCATGTCCTGTCTGGGAGAGATCAACCCATGCCAAGAAACTTGACCCGGCATAGAACAACACCTGCCGCCTGATCACTGGCTGCATGAAACCCACACACACAAATAACCGGTACCTCCTCGCTGGCATTGCCCCGGCTGATATCAGATGGGAAGTGGCCAGTCGAGTCGAGATGACAAAGGCTACTAGCGATGAACGCCACCTCCTTCATGGACGTCAACCCCTGGCCCAACGACAGAAGTCAAGATGAAGCTTCCTCAGCCATGTGCAGCCTTAACAACATCTCGAGAAGAAACCAGACTCCAGCTCTGGACGGAAAAGCTTGAGAGTGACCCTCCTCCAACTGGCATGGGCATCCCCCCTGCTGAAGACCTCCCTCCTGGCTCAGAAGCACCATGGATTCAGTGGAAAACACTCAACCGCCTGAGAACTAGAACGGGACGATCAAAAGATGCTTTGTTCAGATGGGGCTACAAGACCGGCCCAACCACCTGTGAATGTGGAGAAGCAGACCATACTATGGAACACTGCCTTGTCTGCGCTCTACTACCCAACCTCTGCAGCTCAAAAGACCTCACAGAGTTCAATAAAAATGCAAAGAACTGTGTAAAGAAATGGGAAACTGTAATTTAACCATCGCACTTCGAAGAATCGCGAAGAAGAAGTGGTGTAAAACTCAAAACACCATATACATTGGAGAGGTTAGCAGCCTAGTGCTTATAATGTCATCTACAGTTCACATCATGGCCCTGCAATTAGTGGATCACAGAGCGTGTCTCCATCTTCGTGTAACCCATCACCGCTACCTGAGAATGATTGAACTACAGGTGTGTACCACCACACCCGCGATTTAAAATTAAGATACCTGTAAAATACCACAAACTTCCCTCTCGGGTGAATTTAATGGTTACCACTTTGTGGAAGTCAATAGTGGCTTCTGCTAAAAGCACGTGGACTAGCCACCAGTGTGGGTCAGGGCTGACAAGACTGATAGGTGCAATTCTGTGTGTACTTAAGCATGGCGACACTTTGATGTGACTTGTATCACCATGAGGATGTTATAACCGCTGTCAGATTCATTTTAACGGCAAGGAGACACACGATACGGAGGTGCGCTGCACACGCGCTCTTCGGTAAAGGCGCATGTTTCCCATCACTGGACCAGGCCAACAAAAAGATATGGAAAAAGTTACGATGAATGGACGCAAGCTGCATTTTCTGGGCTTTATGTAAGTGACCTTTAGCATGCAATGAGATTCACTGTTTACATGTATATTTGCCATGTTATAGAGTCCCTTCACTGCTAAGCTGGTCCCTGCCAGTGGGATGTAAAAATGTACACTCCTGGCTCAGGCCTGAGAATGGCGATTATTGGAATCCTATACTCGTTCAAGGAACGGATAGTCGTTGGTTTTGATGCCTTGTGTGTGTTTACGAAAGCTATTCACTTACCTTACCAGTAACACATTTTGATTACCTTCTACTTTAGAAATGCTATATACGTGGGCATTCCTCAAATCCACGCCGGTGTGGGGGACGAAATTCACGGATCTTTGTAATCCACAGGTTATGCATAAAACAAAAAGGCAGGGATAAAGCAGATAATAGGATGAATTTGTTGTTCAACTCCTCTTATCTAAAAAGTTATAATGGGAAGTCAAATAGCGATGCGCTGATAAACGTACATTTTTCACGGAACATTTTGGGTAATATGGCTGCGAATCAATGGCGTTCTCTAAATCCCATATTCAGGCATTTATTTAGCGACTGTGGACCGAAGTTGTTTTTGAGACTCATTCTCGTTTATGATTTTTTCACTTTCTCCGATTGTGCCCAAGTAACGCTGTTAATTTCTAGGCGTGGAAGGAAAACGTTTCTTGGATCTCCTTACAGGCAGCACAGCTGCTCTATGTTATACTGGGCAATGTTTCGAGATGTGACACTAGGTGTTTTCTTTACATCCTCCAAGGGGCTTTTTATCTATTCAGTTGAGCGATTGGTTCACCCAAGGCCTGCTGGCAGACTAAACTCTCATTCTTAGGATTTAACAAACTATGGCATCCAAACAATGTGTCAGATATAAAACTTATTATGGTGAAAATAAAATGTGCTCCTTCACCGAGTGAGCTGATGCCTTGGCTCGTGGATCCAGAGTTGCTGAGCTGTTGTTGGGCACGGTGGAGCGATGGGTAGTACTGCTGCCTTGGGTACCTTCCTGTGCGGATTTTGCATGTTATCCCCGTATCCACGTGGGTTTTCGCCAGGTATTCCGATTTCCTCCCACAGGATAATTGGCCTGACTACATTTTCCATGGTGCTCTGAGATGTTGTAACCTGCTTACCCCTCCCCGCTGGACAACTACATAGCTCAACGGGTTTCTTTCAGCTTAACTAAAAACTGACTGACTATACTTCACAACGCTAGTCGGTGCAGTTTGGTGAATGGAGCATCCAGAGATTGCAAGCTCACTGGGTATTGTCTGATGTAATAATATGCATCTATCTCTATATGTCTGAAATGCCACATCTCCATAGGTGACCATGCGCCAGTGTTGCTTATTCCACATTTCTATGGCAAGAGACAATCTCTCCATAGGATAATAATAATAATAGCATTTATATATAGCGCCTTCCACCCGAGGGTCACAAAGCGCTGCACAAAGCTGCAGAGAGAACGACATGTCAACAATTGACAGAGCACGGAAAATCAGCAACAATTTTATTTTTTTTATCCGAGCTGTGGAGAGAACGGCACAACAATAACGGTGAGACAGAAAACTGAGAGTCAAGCGATAGCAACGAAATTATAAGACAAAGGACAAAAGAAAATGCAAAAAGAAAACTAATAATAATTCTACAACAAGCAAGGAGGGAACAAATGTCCCCTAACAGACACAGATCGGAAGAGAGAGAGAGAGGGAGCCAACATCTCGGCACGGAGCCGATAACCCACTCCAACAATCCAAGCCAGAGGAAGGAACGAATGCTTCCCAAAAGGTGCCAGAGGAAGGAACGAATGGTATCGGTGCTCAAATCCGGTTTGGCACCACGACACTACAAGCCTCACAAGCTTCTTTGCCACATCGAGACAAATGAATTGCCAAATGTAAATGATTTTACATATCCAGTCATTGCAGACTACACACAGACCATTACCTCACAACACTTGACAAGGCACGTGTGGCTTCCCAGATACAAACCAAAAATCTGAGGAGGACATTTTTGTTTTAAACTTCAAACAGTTGCCTTGTGTGACATCGGGCACATTTTAAAGTAGGAACGCCAAAAGCACAAATTGCATAATATGGTAAGATTTGAAAGAGGTCAGAGCCTTTATTAAAATTGCGAAGAAAATTTAAAAGTTAACCTTTGTAAAATTGTGTCTTGTAAAATAATTAATGCAGCACTTGTGGTGATTTATTGAAATGCATATCCAACTTCAAATGAAAAGGGTTTTTTTTCTCAATTAAAAGTGCGCTCCATAGTAAATGATAACAGGCCATTCTCTGATCCTAAAATAGCAACGACTTGCATCTGGCATGTCCTCCCACTTACACAATGCATGTCTTGAAGCCAAGCCAAGTCCGACAGAAATTCAAAACAGTGCATTTTATGATGGAAAATCAAAACAAGAAGGCCCTTTGAAAAGGGTCAGATTAATGGCCACATGCGTACAATTTATGTAAAATAAAGAATCTATCTAGATGTTTAAAAGTATTACTGTTGTTTCTGGGGCAGTCATAAAATTAATTAAATAATCATTATTTTCTAGTCTTTACCGCACAACAATGCAACACCATCTTTGCATCTTGAACCAAGCATTAGAGTAGGTCTTCGAAATCGATCACTTGTGAAAATTATGCAAACCCTTAATCACATGAGCCTAGTCTGGAGGAACTTTTTGTATGAAATGTGGGTTTGTGTGCTTTGGTCATACAGCACTCATGTCCAGCTACCACATGCCCAATCAACTATTGTTAAACTAGATTATAAGGGACAAGGTGAGCGCATGGCTTAGTCTGAAAGAGAGCATAAGCAATGGAGTACAAGAGGACCTGCAGTGAAGTGGATTTGCCAATGACTAGTACCAGGTGTCAAGATCAGCCTCTGTCAAAGGAGCTTGTTGTGGTAGTTGCTACTCAGTGGTCGGTATCAACCACCCTCCAGCAACGAGACAGAAGAATGCAGCGAGTTGGTGCAGCTGGGAGTGCAGGTGGTGCATCTGCCAGTTACCCTGGACTGCTAACCGATAACATCTGGATCTGTGCTATGGCCTCCTGCCAAGCAGACTTCACTAGCGTCTCTGAATGCTCCCTCGCATGGAACAAGCACCGCGATAACTGCATCCCCACTCGGTGCTAAAAATATTAAAATTGAACGTAACATTCACGCAAGCTACATCCAAAAATGCTGAACATCGCAAATCACATCAACATAGAACGTGGTACGAGACACACCGCCGAGAAGCAAAGTGAAGGCAGTCACGGGTAGAGAGGTGAACATGACATGCACCAGAGGGAACCCCACAGAGATGCAAAACAAACACGATCCAAAGTAAGGAAGGTGAACACAACAAGAACCAGGTGGAGAGACAGTAAACACTTAAGCTCCTGACTTCAGCAAAAGTTGAGATAATAATAATTTGAATGATAGTTTGACCTGATACAAAATACTCTTGTGTGTGTTGTAGCTGTGTGTACGTGTGTGCACATGAGAGGGGAGCGGTTGCTGAGTGGTTAGGACACTATGTTATGAACATGGCGACCCAGGTATAATACCAGGCCACAGAAAATGTCAATGGCGATTATCCGAACCTTTCTTGGATCCCCACTGACTCATCTCAGTCTTAAATCAGCACTTGATACGGTGTTTAAACATCAGTACTGGATAGACAAAGGTAGTCAGGTGTGGTGCTGGACAAACCACCATTCCCGCTTATATGCATGCGTGATAGTAACTGTAAAAGGCCATGAGTTTCAGTGTTCATACATGTGCCAAACATACGTTGATTGTTTCTGTGTTGGTCTATGAGATCAGCCTCAGTCAAAGGACCGTAAGTCTATGGGTCAGACTTTAGTCTGCGTGAGTTTTGCAACGACAAAAGGTTGCTATGCCGTAACCCAACATATGCTAAGACTTGGATACTGATATATTGCATTATAATTATAGAAGAGCACAGGCCATCTGTTTAATGACTTGGCCATAAAGGGCTGCAGAAATAGATTAAGAACATAACCTAAATGTGACAGCAGCAAAAGTGAATCTGGAAAGTAAATGAGCAAGAGGTGCAGGGTGGACACTGTGACACATTGAAGTTGAACATTTCCAAATGCCAGAGACCAGTGAGAAGTCCTAAAGCCAGATGATGGGAACCTGTACGGGTAGACCTTAGAGGTCACGTATCGACCACATAACAGCTGTGGAATCTAGCAGAAAAAAGGAAGAGATGGTGAGGTGTGGTGGCATAAGTGTTATTGGCCATGATGACCTTTTGACTTGACCTTCACTTTTCAATGAAGGACCACTCCAAGATGTATTTACATTATATGATGTATATACTTCCTTTAGCATCAATCACACTGTGTTCAACTGGCAATCGTGCCAAATAATGCACGTGTAACATTCACGTGACAGAAACCAGTCTCGCAATCACAGCGCGCAGGATAACATTTGCTCACCAAAGATCCGCGCTTTACAGCTCGACTGATAATCAGGAAAATCCACACATATTGTGTTGCCACCCAAAGACAAGACTCTTGTAAGTGCTCTGATGTGACACGATAAAATGTAAATCAAAAGATACGCTTGGTCAGGTATACCAGGTGTAAGCGCATAAACTTCACTGAACAAAAGCATTACGATTTCCAAACGTACGTGGGCTTGATTTTTACCAAAAGCCAATGCTGTTTAATGTAAGTATTGCGAAATGACAATGCCATCCAACAATATTCAAATCTGTAAATGACGAGATAAACTCATAACATATAAGCGCGCAGGCTGGAAAAGCATACGTTTCAAACGACACACACGCAAACGTGTACGACGAGCACTCAGCCTTGCGCGTTATGCCAAAAAACACGCGCGGTGCCTGAATAACTGCACTCTTGTCCTCTTATGTTAAGTCCCCATCAAAATACATTTGAGTCATTGTGACCGAATGATAGGCGGTGGTGAGACAGCGATAGCTAACTGTAGATAGACGACTGGAGACAGACAGCATTGGGCAGCATATCTGCATGCATGTTCCACTCGAAAAGCCTAGCTCTGCCTAATGAGACCCAAACGTTTGAAACTGGTTGAATGCATCACTATTCCTGTCCAGGTAAAATACATTTCTCTTCCCCTGAGATGTTGATGAACCAGTCAATCTCTTCATGCCTCATTCAGGACAGAAGTGTTCTATCCCTCACATCACCGTCTCTCCGGGGGTCAAGGTAGAAGCG
>JAZEWU010000005.1:14808225-14838476 GCA_036362915.1 Geotria australis | reverse complement strand
AACTGGTTGAATGCATCACTATTCCCGTCCAGGTAAAATACATTTCTCTTCCCCTGAGATTTTGATGAACCAGTCAATCTCTTCATGCCTCATTCAGGACAGAAGTGTTCTATCCCTCACATCACCGTCTCTCCAATTGCTCCCTTTTCCAATAATCCCCTCGCCTATCCCAACGTCTCTTAATAGTGCGCATCTTTCTTTTAGTCCGGCGCCTTGAGATGCAGTTGCATTTAGATGCTTGAGGAATTATAACTGTATTATGTTCAGAGCCAACAGCAGCTGCTATCATGGGCATAGAATCGAACATGTAGGAGAATGGGAGGAGGGGGGGTAATGGCCTTTTGTTGCAGCACTTATATGAATGGCTGCTGCGAATGCACTGTATAGAGCCAAGCACCACTCCTAGGCTCGCTGTGTGTGGAAGGTGCGGAGAAGATGTGGCTGGTTGTTCGAGCAGCGAGCCAGCACCGCTGAGGTCGTGGGCTCCGGTCCAGGTGGACTCAGGTCCAGGTGGCTTCTCATGATTAAACATGGTATCAAGTGTAATGAGTTGATGGTCGCAGACTGGTCAGCGATGGCTGCACGAAAAGCAACAGTATATAAAAAAAAAAATCACTTAAGTCGACATTTTTGCAGCTCCGAAGACTAAAATGTTGGCTGAATGACAACGCAACGAACAAGTTACAATAAAAAATCAGTGCAATGTTGTGCTTTCTTTTAAAGAGGTCAGCCGAAGTGCAGTGGGAAAGAGGTCTATGAGGCCATCCCGTGATGGGACATTACATATGTTGGCTATGAATTAATTATGGGGAAAAAAAATGCTTCAGGCCACGATTCAAATGAATGTGATAAATATGAAAAGCAGAACACAGGGAAACAACATCGGGGTGGGAAACGCACTCCTTGCTGCAAACATGAGCAATGCGCACGCCCTTTATGCTCCAAGGCTTTATGGCCAGGAACAGAAATGATATACAATACGCACGCTGGAAACTCCGACAAGAATCCCCGTCAACCACAGGTGTTCCCAGCAACATTTGTGGAATCCACCAACTGCCGGGAGGCACGGTGAGCCGCACTTCTGTTACTTAAAACAGATCTAAATGGAATTAACACAAGCACCCAACTACTACTTCAAAAAGTCACCGCAAATATCCAGGGTGACTCCCTGCTAAAACGAGCATTGAGTCAGTGCTCATCTCCGTTTTAACATTGGGCCAGAGGTAGACATTCCACATTCCGATGACGGTACCGAGTATATGCATATGATGATCTCTAGGGTTGTAAATGATTAATCAATTTACGTTCATTCGTAAACTCACAAAACATGCCCTCATTCGCACGTGTAAGAATCAAAATTGTTTTCAGTTTGTATGCATGGTCAAGTGCATATTCACGCTTAATAACATTTTAAAGTCAGACATCACAAAGCAAGGATGCATAAACCTGTAGAATAGTGAAATGCTGCTAAAGAATTTAACGGCTGCTCTTTAATATTGTAGCCATCGCCTGCATATGCCCTACATACGCGGTGTCCATAGGGGCTTCGATGGCTTTTTGCTTACACAGACCGACCGGGTGTTTAGCCGAAGTTTGGGCCTTATGCCAAGCTGGTTACCGGGTCAGTGCTCGCCTGCACTTGCTGCCCTGGCAACCGTCTGCTTTCCAGCTGCTTGGGGCTGTTAGGGGGTGTTGGCTCTTGCTCGCTGCTCGTTGATCTTTTGGAAATTATTATTTTGAATGAACAGGGGGCAAAGCAATGACCCCTGCAGAAATCCGGTGCAGAGTTACAGGTCCCAGCATCTCCAGGCTGATGTGCATCCTAATTATCTGCAGGAAACATTTCCTGGAAATTGCACGTGTTTAATTTCAATCAGTTTCCTCTATTTAACCAGGTGAGAGGCCATTAATGTGCAGTATCTATTTTGTGAACGATACTCGGTGATTACACAGTCAACACAAGATTAGTGCTATTTGATTATCAAATTTAGAAATTTGGATTTGAATTATGTCCTACTCTTGCGAATGATGTCACACCTTTGTTAATGCCCACTTTCCAACAGCTGCACAATCAAATGTTCAAGGCTTTATAGAGTGGCTTTGTGTCAACTGCACTGACAAACTGAGCTGTGTATTGAATTACTGAATGGCATTTTTATGACCATAACAGGGTGGTGGAGTCGTAAGAGAGATGACTTACAAACGGAAGGCAAGGGAGTTCAAATTCCGGTTCGGGTTCATTTCAACCCAACATTTTTTGGGGTCGACAACATAAAAATCCAACAGTCGGAATCTGCACAAGCCCTTGTGCAGCGCTTTGTGACCCTCGGGTGAAAGGCGCTGTATAAAATGCTATTATTATTATGGATAAACAGGATCATGTAATGGGAATGTGAGATATTCACTACTCTCTCAGGGAGACACCTTTATGCTGATTATGGATTGAGATTATATGGGATGTGAGAAATGGATGTTCCATTTTCACATTATATGTATCTTCTTCTTTGCGATTCTTCAAAGCACGATGGCTAGCTTCTGGACATCGTTGTCTTTCAGCTTGGCTTCGAAGTGTTTGGTAGAATTCGCAGGCAATACCAAGTACTACCTGACAGGGATCGCGACGTGAACGCTTCTACCTTGACCCCCATTATATGTATAAAAATACCTTTAAAATAAATACTACATTCAGGGCACCATATTCCCAATAAAAGGCTTAGAAAGGCTTAAATATTGATGAATACATTGAGAATTTGGCTCCTTCTCATGATTTGGCTGAATTCAATCCTTCGAAAGAGGGCTTTTTAAATGGTCAGGTAAAAATGTCAAACATTTTCCTTGTTCAAATTCTTAAAGGCTGGTGCTTATTTCTTTCGCTAGTCCTAGGTATATTTTAACTGAGTAATTTGCAGGTAATTTTTAAAATTTGGACCATGACGCTGGCGCGCGATGGCCCAATTTTGCGAATGTGAAGCAGATGGCGCGCATTTTATTTTAATGATTAATAAACACCTCAGTGATAATCAGGGCGGCCGCTAGATTCGAACTGTGAACCTCTGCAACAAGCAGCGACCCCACTACCGCTGGGCCATGTCACCACCGGATGCTTTAAAACAGGTTGTTAATATATATATTGTCATGTGGCGAAAAATCCCCGCACATGAGCAGGAAAAACCCGTAACATCAACAAATAGGTCAGAAACCTCTTTGCTCTACTGTTTCCTGCAAGTAATCTCACGGTTGTAAAGATGTTCAGTGACACCAATTTCCTACGTATTCCCCTGCAGTGCTGGGAGATGCACGGCGTGGCACAGCGGGGCTGTGAATGGATGCGAGACGAACAGAAACCCGTCAACAAGTCTGCTCCCGTAGCACCACAAGTGCAATCGACATTTCCTGAACGTACTTGTCTGGGTCTCTTACCTTTGTGGCGTGTGTCGCAGCGACCGGCGTTGTTTGCTGTGCTTCTGAATCACAGCGTTTGGCATATGACCTCATACTGTCTCACCTAGGATCCATATGACCACGATTTTCCCTTCAGACGTATTTACGGTGTTCGCGTGTTGACTAATAAGCGCACATCTGTTCGTTGAACGTATGCTGTTTTCCTGCACGTTCCCAACGCGGCTGTCATTGAACAGAAATGTTAATTCAATTCTTAAGTCGTGAACTATTGTATTGGGACAAAACATTGATTATCTATGTTTCAGTGAGTCTCAAATGCAATATTTATGAGACTTGGACTTGGTCTTTTCACTAATGAACATTTAGTGTGAAGTGGGCAATTGCCGGACTGTGAGAAAATGATTACATTCCAAGTCACAGAGATAAATCAGCAACCTACCTGTTGTACTGCCTTGCAGTGGCCACCTCAATTCCCGACTTGGGAGACTAGTAGCACAATATGAAGCCTGTCTGAGCTTCTAACCCTGCCTCCAGAGTGCTCGATTGTTGGCTGCATTCACAATATGACCTATTTAACGTGTGAAATGTATTTTAACGTAACAATATACTACCATAAACATATACTACCATCGCTATTACCAAAACTGGCTTTAAACTGAAAAAGTATATTTTTATTGTAGAACCTATGACATTAGTGACAAGCATTGGCTGCTTACGTAACGTTCAGTTAAACGAGAGTAGTTCTTAAGGACAACGTGTCTCCGTGTGTTCAATGTACAACTGACAATGACGTCCCTTAGGTCCTCTAACAAATAGTCCCAATGACCGCATTAGGGTAATGATTATTTTTGTATTTTAAAAGAAAATCACACGTCATAGCAGCACCTGAAGCTACACGGGTGATGATCAAGTAAAGTATGCCTCCGTGTTTCCACGTCAAACCATGTCTTTCAGCAGCACACAAAGGGCACTGCCAATCACTGCAAGACTGATTTTCCAAGAAAAAAAAGAGTCCACACGTGGCTGTGATTTAGCAATCTGCATCCCTGGCCCAGAGCAGCCTGCCGGTTTATGCTGCACCAATTAGATAACCGTGCTGCCCACCAGAGGTTGAGTTAATTGGATGTATTGACATGTCATTTTAATCACAAGGAATGTGCTCTGTGCCTGTCTCGAATAGCTTTCTGGTGCGACAACATCTATTGGGTCCCACTAGAGTTGTCCCAGCTGTGTAACAAGACATTTTGGTGAGCCCCATTCCATATTGCTTTTCCATTTATCTGAGTTATTTAAAGCGTCACTTGAGCTGCACTTTACTTTAACCATTAACGACCAACTTGTATTTAGTTTTTAAAGAGTACTTGGTGGTGGAGACCAACACATTCGCGGAAGCCCTGCCAGGATGCGCGCGGCATCGTGCAGATAGGTGAATGGCTCTGATACCTCCGATCCGACAAGATCGGCAAGTGAAGGGTCAAGTTGGAGGGATCGGTTCACTCTAAGCCTCGCCTCCACTGACCTGCACACTCTACACTCCCCCTCCCTGAGGGCCACATTACACCCTGGGGGCTGCATCAATCATCACTGTCCTTAAACCCATAGCAACGCTCAGCAGAGCCAGGTCACACCCCAGCTGCTTTCGCCATGATCACAAGCATATCCGCTTACAGTTTAAAACCTGCTGCAATTAATTCCGTGCACATGCGTTTACACTCACACGGGAGGCAACGGGTGCATCTGTTGGAGTAACGTTGTGCAATAATAGTCCCTTATTTACCCAGAATGGTCTCAAGTGAGTCTCGGGACGTTCTTGAGAAGGGTCACGCATCGCAATGTTTGGCCATTTCCTCACCGACTATTTTTAATGCGGTTTCTGGACAGAAAAACAAAACATAAGGAAAGACTTGATCTATAGTCATCCCTCCAGGGTTGACGAATTATTAAAACGTTTTGGGAATTCAACAGTGGCTGTTGAATCGGCTGAGTGATCACAAGCATAGGAATGTGGAGTTTCCACCACCAGATCATTTCCAGAAGTGGGGATAAGCACCAATGCGTTCTTATTTGAGGATTGACACCAATGTATATAAAACAAAAAATTGTACTTGGAACATTTTACCAAGCATAATGTCATATGCCATAATTCAAATCGTATATATATTACCACGATTTGATAATTAGAGTGAAAATAAAAATAAAAACCCAGTTTATTTGCCGAAAGAACACGGTGTAGTAGTCTCGTCCAAACGCACACTGGTGGGAAAGCATGCATCTATAAATAACTATGTGATGCAAAAAAGATGTGAAACTCGAATCGGGAATTTATGTAGGATGTGACACCAAAACCACAAACGCATGTTTTTCCTTTTTTGGGACCCGTCTGATGGGAGGGAGGCACATGTTTCAGCTGCGCTGTAACGGAGTCTGTTTTCTTGGGCAGACATCACAAGGACAGCGAGCAGCTACCACTAGCAATTATCGCAGTCCAATCCGTGGCAGCGCCGGAATTTAAAGCCAAAAGCGTCACAGTTTATCCGCGCCTGCCTACGCACGCTACGTCGTTCGTCTCCATTGGCCACACTAAGCCAACGGTGGAAAAAAACACATTTTTGTAGCATAGGCCTGTGGCTACCCAATATAACTACTGTTGAGTCACCACAAATGGGTACTGATTTTCTGAACGCCTGGGTGATGACTGACACGTTACTGAGAGATTACATTGTGGAGTACTTTTAGCTACTCTCAAACGCATCACTACCGCTGACATTCTGGTATACTGTATTTAAATGTTGATTTTAATTATCACAACTACTAATAGTTAACATCTGAACAAATCCATGAATATGAGCTGATAGGGCATCAACATTCCACAGCCATATATCAGACACCTATTTGCTGTAATGCCATCTACGAGCCACTTTTCAGCTCTTGAGGTGGTTTTCGGAATACATTAGTCCATCTCTCAGTGGTCCACCCACCCTTGCATAGGTCACTGAATTGCAGGTAGCTGCCATCACAACCAACAAAAGCAAACGTGTTATAATGCCGTCATAATATTCTCACATCTCTTTGCAATTAGCCCAACACACGAACATTTGACTAAATGCTCAGGAAAACAAGCATCGAAGTTGGGTGGCAAATGGTCATTGGAGTGCATTTCGAGTGGCCAAGAGGCCTGCTGTGGCCATTGAGTGGGACAGCGTATGGCTTGTCTCCCCTGTCCCAAGTTTAGGCGGCGGTTGCAGGAGGTGGGAGGGGGGCAACGAATGACTGAATACCCTTCTTGTTCCCACACCCATGCTGAAACATTGTTTGTTGATGCTGTTAATGCCATTGTAATGGACTAATACTTTCACAATCTCTGTTTATCTAGTAAACCACAATGAGAGCAGCTAGGACAGAATGTGTTCAACATGACACACATTGCTCTTGAGCATATACACACACCATGAAATATAACATTTGGCATGAATATGCAGCCATTAAAACCCCATCTAGTGGTGTCGCATTACACCAACATATAACCAGCCATCAGATAATATCTGTGCCAATCACGTAAACTGTCTGCAAACGTTTAACGCAAACCTGAGGATGTTTCCAGTTCCCAAACATAAACTGAACAGCGTGATACAGTACATGAGCAGCTGCAGGGTAGGCAACATCTGCCAACATAATATGGAGCCAACTCCCTGTAGATTAAGCCTATAAATCCCGGCCCAATAGGATGTAATTCTAGGCTGACAAAGGTATCTTAGCACTTATTTTTTTTCTCTTCCAAATCGTGGTTGCAGCCTCGTGCTCATGCGGACCCTCGATGGCAGTTCTTCTGGACTCTCAGCAACAAAACAGTTGTCACAGCGACATTCAAACAGTCGTTAAGCTCCCATCTCCAGCCAGGAATGTTAAATGAAATAAGTGCTTTCATTAACGTTCCAAGTGAGCGTGCAAAAACGAATGTTCGTTTAAAAAAACTTCGAGGGTGCACAGGCCTGTTTGGGATATTTTCTCCCACTGGCAATACCAGCATCCTCTGTTTATCTCTGTGTAAAAATCTCAGTGGTTCTACTATAGACTGTTTCGGAAGAGCTTTATTTGGAATGTTTGTGAGAAGAAAAAACGTTGGGAGTACCGGGAGCAAAAAAGCACACGAGAGACCATGACGATAACCTGTTGCACTGTCGCACTTTTCCCTCAGTGTTGAACACACTACCTAGAAGATGTTTTAGTTTATACCGTCGCAATGCACAACTGTATTTTTACATACATCCGTGACCTTCTTCAGGCACCCTCCGCAACACGACAACTACGATCCTCCAATACTCGCTCGCTGCATGTTCCCAGGTCGCACCTCCATTCGATGGGTGACAGAGCCTTCTCGCGCGTTGCTCCAAGACTCTGGAATGCTCTTCCATTGGAAATTCGTTCTGCGGAGTCCTTGAACATCTTCAAATCTCGTCTCAAGACTTACTTGTTCCGTAAAGCCTTCAAGCCGTCGTCAAGTACATTATCATTGTTTCCCCCTCGTGTCTGTCTCTGTCTTCCTGTCTTTGTGTCCCGATGTCTCCCCCTGTCGCTCACCCTCCCTCCCTGTCTCCCTCCGTGTTTGTCTTTAAGGAAGTGACGGCCATCTTTAGGGACGCTGGCAGATTTTTGCCACTCTTAAGATTTCCAGTTTCACGACCATTCAGTGTATTAGAAGCAGCCTTAATCATTATATTTTTTGTTGCTTTGGTTTTTATTAGTTGTTTTATTTACGTCGTTGTGCAGCGTTTTGTGACCCTCGGGTGAAAGGCGCTCTATAAAATATTATTATTATTAATATCATCTCTGAAATCCACCGCTCTTCCTCAAAAGCACAGAATTATTAGCATGCCTAAATATGGCTTAGTGTTACAAGAAGCTGACCGCCTGCACTTTCGTAAACCCTGACTGAGGTCTAGTATATTCAAAACGGGTATAGGACCTGTATTGTGATTGCACTTCTTTATTCTTCCAAGGGTAGCCTACAGTTATTGTCTTCACAGGAAAGAGGTTTTAATAAACAGTATTGTTTGTGTGCAGTTATTGATATAGACATGGTTCTATAGCGACATCTCCAGACCCATTTACCAACCAATCAGCAGAAAGGAGGGGTTGTCCTTGAAAGGTGCTGTCCTCATTAACTGCTTGGTGCATTTTAAGGAGTTCGCCTGCTCGTTAATCTGGGCCCTATTCCCATGCCATCGGAAACTACTGCACCCGTTAATCTCAATGTGAATTCTTAATATTTCAATTCCGAGGTATGAAAGCAAAGTTATAATCATCGGTCTCAATGAGCAGGTTGAAGAAACACAGTACACATGGAAGGCACCGTAACTCAATGAGGATAGCTGGGTCTCTCTAGACAAGCTCAATCTATTTTGGGAGGGATTTTGGCTTCACGAGGCATGAAGATTCTCAGATGTTTCCAGACACCTGCAGAAAGGGATGGGCGTCTGACTGGGCCTGCTGGTGAGACAAGCATCCCAGACCGTAAGCTAATCTCTCTCACAGATTACGTGCCCCAAACCAAGGAGTGTGGATGAACAAAAAAGCCTCTGATTGTATGGAAAACACTAACCGCAGGAAAATTGCATTAAAAAGTAATATGTTAAAATGCTTTCCAAGTCGATAATTTTTTTTGCAAGCATACATAACCTTAAATACTCAGTGTTAATGGAAAAAGTCTGTAACCGATCAAGGGACTGCCTTGGGTTCTTGAGACGCTAAGTTGGGCAAACAGCTTTGCGTTACCCTGTGGATGCCTCCTCTAAATGTCAAAAGTGATGCTATAAAGGATACCATGTGGTTTAGTAAATGTTATTATTCTCGACTCCCCCAAAATAATCTATGCCCTCTAATAGTTTCCATTTTTCCAAACTCTTCCTTTATGCGTGGAAGAACGTTGCTAATTTAACGCATAGGTCTTTTCAGCCGGTATTGCAATTCATTTTTGATTTTTTGCCTTAAGCCATAATAATCTGGATACATTTGTCGCATTAGGACCCTCCTCCACCTGTTGGTGGTTGAAGAAATGATTTACGTACGTAAAGGTCCCACCCACTGGACATTCACATCGAGACAATAAATGTGTTCGTCAAAGCCGTTATCGTCCTTCTCAAGCAGAGTGCCCACACGTTCTGTCTCAGCTGGCTACAGGGCTGAATGAATAGACGAGATGTAGGATAAGCAATGTTCAGCAGAATGGTGGAGGTGATAGGTTAATGCATAATCTGCAGAACCTGAGGCACTGGATCCCAATTTCTCATTGGAGATGCTAGTGTGTCAAATGAGCGCATAGCAGATATATAAACCACACCACAGTAATTGACACATAAGACAATGTCACTTTATCTGAGAAGGGACACAGGGTAGATCCATGATTGAATGGGGTGTGTCAATAGGTCAAGTAATTGGAGTCAAGTCTGTCAACCCGCAGAACAAAGCCAAGACCGGCTGAGGCATCCGTATGCGTCAACCACAGCCCTTGACGTGTGCCCTTTGAGTGTATTTGTACCCAGCATGCAGATGGCAAGGCAAGGGTGTGGACTTCCCATACTGACGCATATGTCAAGCCATTGAAATCATTAAACGTTTACATAACAATAACAAAACGTTGCGTCTTTAAATTGAGGGACATTCAAAACTTGGGTTTAGCCATCACAAGGGATTTCTGGTTAAACGAGAATGGATTAAAAACACGAGTAAGGAAAGTGAAGTGAGTTCTGCAATGACCAGCTGCGTCTTATGGGTCAGATTTGATCTTTATTTGCCCACTTTGGCACGAGCTAGATTAAAACAAATTCTGAGATGAACCATCATTAAACAGCAATGTGGAATATTAACACTAAAGCAGCCTAAAGATGCCTCCAACTTGGGAGGTCAGACGTTGCAAAGGAGAGACGAGAAACTCTCACCTCAGCTTACAAAAAAGCCGCTCTTAAAGACAATTCTCATACATGGGACCGTGAAGACCTGCATCAATACAACACTAAAATAATCGTGTATTTGGTAATTGATATTTCTTCCTGTGATGTTCATAGCGTTACAGTTAATATACAAAATACAATGCATGGCTAAAGTGGCTAGCGATGTTCTTGATACCAATGTCAGAGAAAAGAGCTGACTTCACCAACATCCTGGGTTTAAATCCAGGTTTAAACCACGCAATTAAATCCCTTTTACTAAGAGTAAGTAGTTGATGGTCTTAGCACAATCACAATTGACTACGTAGAAAAGTTTTCTCGACACAAAAAGTGTTTACGTCTATTTAAGCATTCACACCTATTTATGTGTATAGAATATCTTGGATAAATGACCTGGGCCAACAAGATCATGCTGAAGTGCCACTAGGAGTGTTCCTGGGGCCTCATTATCCACTAGTAGTGCTCCATGTCCTTTGTCAGATACGACTCAGTGCTCTGGAAGATTTCACGAGTTTCAGGAAGACACTTCATAAGCTAATGATGGAATCTCAAGAGTAAAAAAAATAGTATTATTTTGCCACACATTTGTATTTTGAATGCAAGCCGTACTTTGCACGGTGTATAATTCCACATGTGCATACAGTAATACATGAAAGTGGTACAAAAACAGGCCTTGGTTAAAGCATACTCACAGGAATTTGTGTAATGCACACGACACTGCGTTATATAACGTTAAACTGGCGTCACACGTCTTCTATTCACCCGTACACATAAATACACTGCGCGCATTCACGTGAAACATTACGTTTAAATATAGTGGTACAACTTGGCTGATGAATTAATTATGCATAAAATATTGACCAGTACAGCACTTAATATCATACGTGTAATATGCAAGGACAAATGTATTGATGGAATGGCAGCTGAGAGAGGGAACTCTATAAGAGCCAAAGGAAACCGTGGAGTTATGCTTCCTTTACTGTTCACGATGGTATACATCATATAAAAGAACATTATAGTGTTTTTACAACATATATTACAGTTTCCCTCAAGGAGCTATATAGGGTTGAACATTAGAAATGTGAGTCAGGGATTACTGCACAAACTGTTCAAAAGTAATATGTACGCTTCTTCTTCTTCTCAGCAGTGGGGTTCACTTGCTATCAGCTTTTATACCATACTCCAAGAGCGCCAAATGAATTGTTTCACTGATTATGGGGATTGTATATTTTAAGTGGTTGGCACAATTCCTGAAATAGTTCGTAATTTTAAGTAACCCTGCCGTAAGAGAAACTACTAAACCTCTGGGCTATAGTCTTCGTTGCCCCAATGTTAGTTTTGGGGCCTTTCTAGTCTTAGCAGACTTGACTATATTTGTGCCAAAAATGCATATTTCTAGCCATTGCCGGAAGACAATTATAATGTTCATGAGTCACTCTCTCTCATCGTTATCATATCAATGTCCACTGACCTTACCCTTGAAAAATCTCTTTTAACTCGGCAATTGAAACTCCATCTGCTCTTCCTTCAAACTCTGTGAACCCTCATCGTTATGCACCATCCTCAATGTCCAATCTAGGTCTGCCTGAAACCATTTGAAACGCATTCACTTTATAAATACAAAAACATTTTCACACCTACATTTTGATCACCGATTTTAGCGGAGCACATCTGTATTGGATTCACTATTTAAGCATTGTCAACCGATAGTAAACCACAAACGAGTTCATTTCAGCCACTCAGAAGCCACGGATGGATGGACAACCTGTATAGAGATATGAGGTGAAAGTGCCAGGGATTGAAAACAACAAAAATAATTACGTATTACAGATTTAATAAGTTACTGGTATTGATGCAAACTGACAGCAATATTAAGAACAATACATGTAAACTGCAAAGCTGAGCAGCATGCAGTGGATAGAGCATTGCCTTTCATGTAATGATTGATGACAGGTTAAGAGAGAAGGTGTCTTGAGTGAAGGGAGTGGGTGGGAAAGAGAGGGAAACCCAAGGCGCAATATGCTGCTCATTTCGGAAACCCTAGAAGCAGCGCGTCGGAGGTTGGGCTGGATTGCACAGATATCGTCAAACGTGTGAGGCACTTGCCCGAACGTACCAAGATCGTGGTAAAATAAACTAGTGACCTGTCTCTATGCATTATACAACACCATCAAGCCGACTCGCTGAGGGCCGAGGTAGAGACGGATATGTGAAAATGTTGGATTTGTGAAAATCTATAGAAAATGACAGTTACACGCACCAATATCTATTGAAAATTACAGTTACTGGACGCTCCCAAAAGGGTAAACGATTTTAAACATGGGAAAATACTTCACTGTGCTTTAGAAGTGAGCCAATGTATGGAGATTAAGAACACATTACTATGGGTAAACGGGTTGGGTTTTAGAACATCTGTGGAATATAACAGTTATACTATTCAGAGATACTGCACTGTGCGAGTGCAGTTAATTGATCAGGGTGGATATGTGACATTGAATGTTTGACGTCGTACTGTGTGGGTTTCGTCCAGGTATTGCACAAATAATCAAAACTATTATTACAGCAGAAAAATGCCCAGTGAGCTTGCTCACTGGATGTGAAAGTCTCATGAATCTCAGTCATAGAGACTCTCCTGTATCAAGAAATGAAACATAAATGGACCAATTCAGTATTTGTAGTAGAACAAAGTAGGTTTTGGAATGAAAAAATATATCACGACAAAATGTGTTGTGTTAGATTTATATATGAAGAGAGACCAGAGTTTTGGAGTGGCTGTTGATGTGGGCATCGGGGGTATCTTCTTAGCCATTATGACCATTTACAGAGGCTGCCTCTGACAAGCCAAACACTTAATGAATGAGTGGAATGTGTCAAAAATAATACATCTCATTTCACCACTTCCATTACAACAAAATACAGTTACAATTGGCAAGATTTATGGTTAATTATAATTTCAAGCATACTTACAATTCTTAAACATGGCTGGACACACGTTTCTAAGTAGTTCAAACTAAGACACAATCCTCATTTTTGTTAAACATGTTTGTGCAGTCCTTAAAGTGTCAGTGCTCTTCCAAGCTTGCAATAGTTGGACAATGTAAATTGTGAGCAAGCAGCGATTTTTAGAATAAATAATCATTCACGTGACTTCACTGCTCAGGCATATAGTCATGGCTCAACCTTCAGCAGATGGATTAAGGCAGTCACGTCCAAATGTCAGAGTAAGGAGTAGCATTAATGTGTTTTTTTTGTGTAAAAAATGCGCAAGACTGAGGAATTTGGTTTAATTTGCTCCAGTGTCAAAAATAAATGTTATAATTTTTTTTTTTTTACTCTAAGGAGGCCCCATACTCAAAATAGCACTGCACCATGCTTACGCCATGTGTGATCGTCAGTTCGTTGGGGAAAATCCACACTGAAAATAAACCAGTTTCCTAAGTATAAAGATCACTGGTTTAAACCTGCTTCACGAAGACTGCCCACCAAAGTTTGATATTAAAACTGACTATTAATTTAATTTGGCATACTCCTTCCTGCTCTGAAGGCCAAACGATTATTGACATGTTACACTCTTTTGTGAGCATTTGTGAGCATTCCAGACTGGTAGTTTGTTCATATTTTGGCATGACTCCAATAGCACATATGTAACATCATAATTTGCGGTGAAAAAAGAACAACAGCTTTCAGGATTTTTGTAAACATTTTGTTCCGGTCATCAATTCAGAATCTACGAGACCGTTAGTGTGGGGAAATTAGTTCAGAGAAACATTCTGTGGAAAATCTACGCATGGCCTTGGGTGTCTGATAGTTCTTACAAGGGATGTAGCTCATGTGGTGCTAAATCACAATACGATTCCACTGGAGCAGTGTGTGGTAAACAACAAACTCATGAGTAACAGGGATAGGATATACAGGGTGGTCTACGTGTCGTGTGACCCCCGTTTAATTCTCTAAAATGTAAGAATTTTTGCATAGCAATGTGAGGTCACAAGACATCTGAATCAACCCTGTACAATAATAGGCAGCAGTGATCCATCTTGGTCACACAAGTATTAAGCAATGTGTGGTCATGTTTAGAGACTGTCACAACATGTGCATTCCGTAATAGGAAAGCGTAATAATATTGCACCTTATTAAGTAAACGCTGAGTGCTAGTATGAAATCTTGCGTTCGTGGCCATCCTCGGCGTAAACAGAGACAAGTTAGAGAAACAAGGTCTAATGAACTCTACCGCTGCACCTTAACAATAACAGAGCCCCTAAAACATTTTTTTTGCTTTCTAAAATAAGTACAGAACATGCTTTATGATGGTTCTCACGGAAATTAGTCATGCAACAGTTGACAAGTAACTATCAAGCAAGGAAGAAACCGAATATCTCTTTAACAACAAGAATGCCTCAATGTTTAGGATATGTGGAAACATTTTGTCATGAGGGAACAGAATTACCAAGACCAACTGCATCGTATATAGTGATACTAAAATGGGAAAGACATAAAACAAAAAATGTCCAGTATGTTAGCATCATCCTTACTGAGCATCGCTCTCCATAGCTGTTCTTTCGGGATAGCCGTGTTGAGTGTTCCTTCTCTCTCCTTCGTGACATATCACTCTCACGTTGGAGGCATCATGGAAACAGATCCTATAGTTGTGCGAGTTTTGAATCAGTCAAGTGAGTGAATCCCACTGGGAGTTAGTACAACTACATCAGACAAAGTATTAACGCATAAAAATCTATAAATACATAACACATTAATAATATGAAATCAGAAAACCCTCTAAAACCCTCTAAAAACCTCTAAAACCCTCTAAAACCCTCTAAAAGGAAGTGACGGCCGTCTTAGGGGACGCTGGCAGAATTTTGCCGCTCTTAAGATTGACAGTTTTGCTTTGGTTTCAATTGTTTTTTTCTTTCGTTGTTGACATGCCGTCCTCTTCGCGGCCATGTGCAGCGCTTTGTGACCCTCGGGTGAAAGGCGCTATATAAATTGATATTATTATTATTATTCTCCTTCTTTCAACTCTTCGAAGCGTGATGGTTATATGACTCAGTTCGAATTTACGTTAGTTGAAAAATTGTCCCGTTTCAAAAGTGAATGATTTGTCCTTAACGGCAACTGCTGTCTGTGCACCATAATGTCTGCATTGCTTTGAGAAATCTGTCCCGATTAGTCACCTTTGATTGGATAGAATTCGTCACATGCAGCATATTTCATCATAATTGCATTTATTTGAAATATACACTATATATAAAGGACATCATTCTTTATCCCGCTTGTGAGAATGATTGTCTTTTTGGAGGAATGCATGCATTCGTTTCCATTTGATCGGATTAGAAAACATTTAATTATATAGTGGTTGCTATTCAAAGCTGTTCTTTTCGAATAGCCGTGTCGAGCGCTCTCACCCTCACGACGTTTCGCTTCCTACCTTGGAAGTATCCTCAGGCGTGGGAGGCAAAACGTGGAGGGTGAAACGTCCCGACAGAGAGAGGGAGAGCGCTCGACACGGCTATCCGGAAAGAACAGCTTTGAAGAGCAACCATCATGAATCGAGCCGTAAAAGCCTCCATCGGTACATTTTAACCGCATAAACAGCAAATAACAAAAAGTGATCGCAAATCACAAGTATGACTGAAATGCCGTTAATTTCCATGGCGCGTTATTTATTAATGGCATCAAGCCAGAGTGTGCCCATGTGCCTCATATATTTGTACGCTGAGTGGACAAATCAAGTTGCACGGTTTCCACGGCATTGTCAAGGTCAACTGGGCCATTAAAACATAAACAATGGCTATAGCTTTGGTCGCAGAGGTTTGCGTGCATTATTTTAACGTCTGCCTGCGTCTTCATCATCGCTGAATTTTCTCCTTCAAAGATGCTTTTTTGTTTGTACCCAGTTTGAGCTTTTTATCCTGGGCCATCTCAGCCAAAAAGGGGAAGGAAGGCTGAGTCGTGGGCCTGTCTTAGTTCGCTGCAGGGGAGGGTCGGGTCATGCTACGGGGCGGTGAGAGTGGTGTGAAATTTCACGGCAACGCCTTATGTTATTTAAATTTCACGCTGTTGGCCTGTTGACCTCCACTGAACGTTCATCTGGTGCAGCACTGCACCATGTGGCCTGAGGTGGCGAGGAGGCCAGCACTGTCACGCTTTCTAGTAAACGATTTGGGTGAGATTTCCTAAGGGTAACTGTGCGTAACATTTCTTAAACATTCTGCATGGTGGAAACAATGTTAATTCCCAATTCACAGGTGCAATGCTTCCCCCTGTCCCACACCTGACAAGTGTAATTAAACCACACGGCAGAATTTCCCTGACACTAATGCATTGTGGGAAACAATTTAGCGTCTTCCGAATAAACAGTGGCAAGGAAGGTACATACATTGATAGAGTTGACTATTAGAGGAGTATACTATACTTTTGAGACAACCGACCAACGTACGATGAACGGAGTATACTGATATGCAGCTACCGTAATACACAAACGAGATACTTGACGCATTAGTATAACAGGCAACATACATTTATGTGCCCTTTAACATAATTATGCTCCAGTGGAAATATATTTGGAAGCATGGATAGGGAATCACCCATCACGTGAGATACCACCTACAGGTATACAAGGTGACCAGTATGTGGAAGACCAGCAAATAGGTTATTAAACTAACAGATGTTTGCAGATGTCACAGACAACTGATACATTTAAATGTTGCCTTAGTTTGTGTCGAAATCAGTTTTGACTTAAACAGCAAACTTATGGAGTCTTTCCCTCTCGTATGCTTGGGTTTTCTCTGGGCACTGAAGTTCCCTCCAACAAATCTAATATAAACTCAGTGATGAGTTAATCAAACAAAGTCTTGACCCAGTGAGGTTATTCCTAGATAAATACTGTATGTGATTGAGTATTTATAATACACTTTTTCATAGGGAGCTATTTTTTGGAATATTACGTAATATTCCTAAATTTCATGAGCATTTTGCTATAACTTGATTCAATGTAAACGTGTCCCTGTTTACTTTAAAGCTAGCAGGGGCCCAATAACAGTAGACTTTGTAGTTACAAATCCCTTTCCTGCGCAAACATACCCCTCCACCCCACTTACCCCACCAACGTTTTCCCTAATACAGGCTCAACGTTTCACTCTCCTGCCCTTTTGCGAGATAAGCATACGAATAAACTCATGTGACAAAATTCACCACTAATCCAGAATTTTGACAAGAACACTGTTCAGAAATGGTTTGTGCTTTCTGCATGCTTGGCAGGCACAAACTCTTGGAACAAAATGACAAGGAAATGCTGAATGTCTGAGTATTCACAGTTAAGGCGTTAGGCACATAAACCAGAGCTACTCACGCTGTTTAGTATCACAATGTCTCATATCTGCCAAGCTATGCAAAACCACACGCTATTTCCACAATGGAACAGGCTTCCCTGTTAGGGTTAAGACTAGATATTTAATTTCTAAAATTACCCCCTGGTTAAGCAATGGGGCAATACTTATCTGTGCCAGTGCTAAAATCAAGATTCTTATGACTGAACCATTATAACTTCCAACCAAGTGGTACATACGAACTGACGTAGGTTCTCAGGGCTCGATTCATGATGGTTGCTTTTCAAAGCCTGAAGATGCCTCCAATGTGGGAGGCGAAACGTCGCAAAGGAGATAGGGAGAGCACTCGACACGGCTATCCCGAAAGAACAGCTTTGAAAGCAACCATCAAGTCAAACATATTTTATTGACCTTGGAGGGATGATGGATTGAGTTGACCCAACCGAGATTCGAATTTGCAACCTCATAATTGTCAGCAAAGTATTCTAAGCACAGCACCACACATCCAGATTTCAACCACAAAACTGTATAGTATTAAGCACCATCCAATGGATGTAAAAGCATTTGATTTTGGCCACAGTGCCCGCATTGTTTAGTTTAAACAGGTTACCTGATAGCAATCTACTCTAGCATGCATTTTTAATTTCAAACTTAATTGGAATTCAGCCTTAGTATGAAGCCTGTATTATTTACGACTGGAATGTCACTCATGTTATGGCAAATTAAAAAGATAACATACACGGCAATTTAAACTACGAATACAATAATACATTTCCAAACATGTGTAACCATTAATTTGAAGCGTAATTATTCCTCACATTAATTGGCATATTTAATTTATTTATTTTCTCTCCACTGGTACAGTTAAATATAGCATAGCTGAAAGGTGAAGCAATGGTATTTAATTACGGTAGGGCCATAATGCAAATCCTTTCACTATTGAGAAAAATGTAGTTTTGGGAATTCAAATGAGTTACGCTGGGGAGCCCGCATTGAGAGCATTACACTGTAGCTCTCTGTGACTCGCCACAACAAACTGGCTGTTTTAAAGTAATTGCATGATGACGCTGTGAGCGTCTCGCGCTGGGTGTGGTAACTGTGGTGAGCGGTTGGATGGATGGGTGTTTTGTGTGGTGTGAGCTCTAGGGAAGGGGACTGAGCATTGGGGGGCGACAGGGGGCATGGGGTGACTCGGATTCATTACAAGGTATCGTGTCTCCATGGTGCTGCCAAACATGGAGCATTGGGCACCACGTCTGTCTGTTAGTGGCCCTCCCTGAACCAGCAGTGGAAACTCCACAGTTTCATGGTTCGTGCCAGTCTCTCCACAACACAACGACCACTTAATTCCCACACATACTCAAGTTGTAGCACAGTAATCATTGTGATTGTAGAAATGTGTAATATAACACATTAATCATGTTTTTTACGGTTTCAATCACGTAGAAAATGCTTTCCTGAAATTACAAAATGCAAACTAATCACCCGATTATCTTACTGCAATTACTGAGCGGGGTTTTGGGCATTAGCGGTTCAGATGTTTTTTGTAACTGTGTAGACCGTATCTGCTAATGTCAGCAAGAAATCCAGGCTAATTTAAAATGGGAAAAAATAACAAGCTTCACAGGCCCAGGAACAAATGTATCCTTTTAACACTGCCAAACTAACATGATAAATAATGGAATTGTGCAATGCCACACTTCATTGTATCCAAACCCTTATCGGCGCATATAACATTTCAAAACATCTGTGCACGAACATCATCCTTCAACGCCGCAATAAATAACACGCTAGTTATCAAAATGTGGATGGACATGAAAGCACAAGTAGTTTTAAATGTAAAAAAAATAATATGCGTTCTGAGTGTTTCACTTGGCTAGCTCCATGACACACGTGGAAGTACACTTGAGAAAAATTTCTACGAAATATTCATTGTCCACATGGAGGCCACCGATCAGCTGGCCCAGCAATACGATGTCCACTAGAGAAATAAGTTATTTTAACTCGGCAAACGTTACAATATTGTAGAAGTTAACTCGTAGGCTTTCATGACCAATGTTATCCTTTATCCAAGCCTTCGAGTTAACTTTATCCAAGCCCTGATGAAGCTGAGTGGAAGTCTCAGCGAAACGTCGGTACCATCTTTTAAGGCAAGTGCTGTGTGTGCTGGCTCGTTTTCTCCAACATATCGACGGGTGCACTACACTTACACACTTTTTCACATGACCTAAACTCATAAACAGAGCTTCACAATGGATAATATTGTAGAAGCTCGTTTCAGAACATAAACTACAGGAATAAATATATGCAAGTTCAAGCAATCGGTTCACAATGAGAACAATGAATGCGCAGTTCAACGTCACCAGGACCGCCATTGTTAAACGATTGTATGCAACCTTGTCGAACGCAGTGACACAAACCCAATTATTTATAATTTCTCGAAGCATTTTAATTACATATGCATTCAAGTTATGCATCAATTTTCTCCAGATGTTCAAGTCCCCTCACATAAAAAAACCAAAGTAAAATCTAGTGTTAGTTTGTAATTGTAAATATACTGAAAAAATGATAAATCCAAAATTTCAAAATTTTACTATTAAAAAAAAAAGTTGTGTTGAGTCTCATTGATGATTTTCAGGCAAATTGGTAAAATGCTAAATGATAATAATACATCTTATTGATAAATGTATCAGGGCGCCACGGTGGCGCGGTGAGTAGCGCTGTCGCCTCACAGCAAGAAGGTCCTGGGTTCGAATCTCGGCTCGGGGGCCTTTCTGTGTGGATTTTGCATGTTCTCCCCGTGTCCGCGTGGGTTTTCGCCGGGCACTCCGGTTTCCTCCCACCGTCGAAAGACATGCTGCCAGGTTGATTGGCCTACTGAGTAAATTGCCCCAGGTGCCCTGCGATGGACTGGCGTCCCATCCTCGGTATACTCCTGCCTTGCGCCCTGTGTCTGCCGGGATAGGCTCCGGCTCACCGCGACCCTGTACAGGATTAAGCGGTTTCTGAAAATGGATGGATAGACAAATGTATCCTGTTCAATCAATATTTGGGGAGTCACTCATCTTCTGCTACAACAGTGAGCCAGTGTTGAAATTCTGCATTTCTATGACAGGGTTAAGTTACTGCATAGAACAACCACTGCTGACTTTCCACAATGTGTTACTCATTTGACGCCAGAAGGGCGAATGGCTGAGTTGACCCCTAATAGGTCTATAGAAAACATTTTCTGTCAATGTTCAAGCAGCTGAGAATATTCATTCGAGTGCAATACCAGATGTTTTCTGCAATCAAATCAATCCATTGTACAACTCACTTTAGCTCTTGAAATTTTGCCAAGAATATTTAGAAGAGTCGCATGAAAGTCAGGCAGCCTGGTCATATTTCATCGGATTATCTGTTATATAGTGGATAATATTGTGCTTACGGGCACTGTAAAGGCTGTAGTTTGAGTTCAGTGTATCTTATTAACCATGTAATACCCTAGAGACATGCAGAGCAATACTAGACTACACTCAAGTCAAAGTGTCACGGTGCTCAAATAAACATTGGGTTGTTGTCACCTGATTAGTGATCCGGAACTAGTTTTAAAACCCCGTTTTCCTATATCAGGGGAAATAGTCAGTTTCTAGAAAGAACAATCACCGTTCACTTCCGACCGAGTGGTTATCATTTTATGAACACAATAATTACTGTTGGGCTGAGTCAACCCACAAATGAAAATTCAACTGGTGACCATCCAAATCCATAGCTAGCATTCTAACCACAATGTCACCATGTTGGATAGCCTTATTATAGTCTAATAAATTAAAATAACACGTGACTATCATCTTCTTCTTTGCGATTCTTCGAAGCACGATGGTCAGCTTCTGGACATCGTTGTCTTTCAGCTCGGCTTCGAAGTGTTTGGTAGAATACGCAGGCAACACCAAGTATTACCTGACAGGGATCGCGACGTGAACGCTTCTACCTTGACCCCCAATGACTATCATAAGAACATTTCAGACACTTATGGGAAATTAACATTTGGAACTCGAACAAGAACAGTGTTACAAAATACCTCTTGCACAATGTCAGATTATCTAACCACAGTAGTAGTTCGTATGTAGAAAATACTTTAGTTCAATTGGTGATGTCTCACACTGCAGGAATCCACCCTCTGTGGCCAGCACAATCACCCGTATCGTGTCGAGCTGCCTGTTTTGATAATGCATGGAGGTGTACAATATTCTCATTATGATCACCCACGTCAACATGCTAAACATAGTGGGTGCTGAAATGCGTGTAACCTAGCACCGCAGATGTACGGTTGGAGGCTCAGAAAGAGACGGAGACATGTCATGAGCTATATCGCCAAATCCAAATTTAGGTCAACAATGTTCTTGGATAGATAGATGTGTATTATTACAGCAGAAACAATCCCCAGTGAGCTTGCAAGCTCTTTACGGGATTTCTGCGACACAACAGACATGCACTTTGGCCGAAAAATTTCAAATAAACAAGTAAAAATACCCAGAATTGCACACATTTTTCAAATAAACAAGTAAATATACTGTTATGCATTGCGATGGTGAAAAAAACTAGACATCTTATAGGTAGTGTAATCAACGTTGAGAGGGAATAGTGCAACATTTGGAACATTTCAAACTCGAATCACACAATCAAGAATTGCAATCTCAATTAGGCAGAAATTTCGAATCTCACCGGGATCTAACGTATATATAAACAAATAATACATCAACCAACGAAAAACATTTTCACATCGCATTGCACACATTTCTCAAATAAACAAGTAAAACAATACACAGCATTGCCCAAATGTTTCAAGTAAACAATAAAATATTATAGTTTTACATTGCGATAGTTAATAAAACTAAAGCAGATCAAAGGTAGCGCCTATTCACCATTGAGAGGGAACAGTGCAAAATTTGGAACCTTTCAAACACCAATCAAGATTTGCACTCACAACTAGGCGTAATTTTCAATTTAGACGGTAGTGACTAGCTTCAAGCCCATGGCTATATTGTTTCAAAAACGTGGCGCAGCCGCCACAATAGCTTTCTCCCCATATCTTGAAGTGAACCTAGGAACATTGAGCAGAAAGTACTTTGAACTTCTAAGGCTTACTTTGTTAACCTGGATGGTTAATAAATCCTTCAAATATTTCGCTGACTTGTTTAGTAAGACCTTCAGTATAAAAATGGCCCATTGAATACTACTACGATTATTTAGGGAAGTTCATTTTGAATAAGTATACAAATCGCAATGGTGGGTTTTATAGGGTGCATCAAATCATTACAGAACATAGATTTCTGAGAAGTTTGTATAAATGTTAAATGTTGTTCCATTATATTCGTGGTCCATCTTCAGGTTAAAACTACCTGCAAAACAGCCAGAATGTACTCATTTTCCTCAATACGAACCTATTGAAAAAAGTATTCAGAACTTTTTCACAACATAGTAATAAACTATAATAATACTCTAGTATAAGTTGAGGTTAGATATGTAAGAACACATTTCAGCCAATGATGAAGAAACCCAATAATTTTGGTGTGGTGTTTAGTCCTCACAGCTAAATCTTGTTTGAGGCTCATCTCCCTGGGTGATCCTGAACAATGGTGTAAATTTCACATCTCTTTAACAAGGATCAGTCTCTCCATAACACAGCCACTATATACTTATTATTTTATTGGCCTCGTAAACGAAGATAACGAGCTGAGTTGACCTTACAAAGGGATGTGAACTCACGTTCTCATCACCCTGCAGCTATTCCTCTGAAGACATAAGCATTATTTTCGCTTGCCTAATGTGCTTTGCACCCTGTCACCTCAGTGTGGCTTTACACAGCCACCATATTTGTGCACACAGGATAATCCGCCAGCAGCTTAACCCACTTCCATCATTATGCTGGAATTACAATATACTGTAGTACTGATCAATTTAAATCCGTAGCAATGCTTCTTCCTATTTTGATACATTCTTCATGTACTGCTCCGATAAGAAATTTCAATTATTTCCAGTATACATCACAAACGAAGCGAAGCTATGGCCCATGAATTTTGACTGCCAATGCACTATGATGCATATTAACTGCCACACTATTTTATGTGGATAATAATATCTCACACAGGCCCTGTTGCAATCGGTAATTCGACTAACTATATGTTGGTGCTTAAGTCCTTTACAAATTTCAACCACGGTACAAAGGCCCAATTGTGTGCTCGTATAAGCAGCTATTTTCCTATTTAATTGTAGCATAAGCCACCACTATTTGTTGCAGTGGGCTTTGTTGGCATATATAACAGAGGGACTTTGGGTTCAGCTTTTGGTTTTGTGGACAATTATGTAAGAGCCTTTGATATGCATGAGGTGTGACTGACATCAATCTTGCTCTGCCAAGGACACATGGGGAGGGCAGTAATCAGGGGCAGTGCCAGGATTATGTTTGGGTTCTCTCAGAGAAGGCACTGATTTTCATTGTCAAACGTGCAGTAACAGAAAGTACAGCCAATAGCTGTGAATATCCCTCTATATTGTCAATATCGCTGGTCATTAAAACAAAGTAAGCTATTTATCCAAGAAAGCCACACAAGGCGAGGGTTATTTTTCGAAAAGGTACATCTTGGAAGGTTTGACCAATTCCTTTCTGAGAATCGTATTGAGTTTGGTAATCCTCATCCGTCAGTGGGTTGACAAAAGAGCCGTGCCATCAACAATACAGTATTCAGTTTTACCAGGAAATCAAGAAAATGCTATGTTTTAATTGCATAAGTAGTTTTGCTTTCTACCTGATATACAGTTAAAGGAAGAATCCTGATTTTTACTAATTTAATAAACACCAAAGTGAAGTCAATTTAAAGTGTCTCCCTGCTCAAATGAGTGATGGGGCAGCTCTTATCTCTGTTGGTGGCCCTGAGCCAATTGTGGACACTTAATAATAATCTATTTTTGTAACGCGCGCATTTTCTCCGGGCGCGTTGCACCCGTTGTGATTCATGAAATGGGCAAATCCCTTCATGTGACAACCACTGGAGACCTCCACCGAAATGGCACTCATATTATTGACCCAGGAAGGATGTTTATCTCAATCAAACCTTCGTTTTGTTCTTTTGAGAAAAAAGGAAGACCTTGATTTTTTTTCGTTGCCTTTTCTCACGGTCTAAAACAAATGTAAAGTCAGACTAAAGGTCGGTTATGTGGAAACATGGGAAAGTCAAAGTGTCCTTTGACTAGCCTTTTGAAAATGTCACAAATACATTGTTTATTTTGTTCAGTTTGAGGCGTGCATTACATTTGAAAAGTACTTTCACCTGTAATTATTCACTTTCATTACAACATAAAACAAATAAAAATAGGCTACGGATCTGTATGTTGATACACGAGTGCCAACAATGGCATTATATGTGTCGCCCTGTGACAAGTTAATACCTGAAGAGTGTCCCTATCCATGTCTAAGGGCTTTAGGCCCCGTGTTACGTTTCAACAACACGAAGGCCCAAGCATACGCGCGACGGCCCCTAGTGGCCCAAGCTGTTATTAATACTGTAGCACTTGGCGGTAACTGATCAACTCAGGCCAATATAGGTCACAATAAAATGTGTCGTGATTCGTAGTAATTTTAATGGGGAATAACACTGAGGTGTCATCAAGGTTCACGACCGTGAACTCAGACAGCACGCTAATGGATGACTTACCCGAATCGGTTTTCAGGCACCGATGCCTGGCCTTCAATTTGACAATATATATGCCATTTTTACGTGTGATAAATTGTTACATAACTCTGATTTTGCTCAAAGCAGTATATCTCAATAATGCAACACAATAGAAGAAATGTATAGTTGGTACAGATCTACTGTTGTCTCTGTTTCGTTGCTCCCATTTGGAATGGGCATATTTTCCAACTATTTGTATCGGTGGTCAAAACCACAATATAGCCACACATTCAGCTCTTGAGTTGGTGGTCTGGAAAAATCTGAGAGCATTTGACACACAATGTGGTGCTCACATGACATGCATGCAGGGCATGGTGGGACTTTTGCCATCCAACTTGTCGTGAGGTCACCTTTGCATATTGTTAAAAGTGACAATTAATGACAGAGCGATTCTGATGAGATTGACACATAAGGGAATGCATTGTAAAACGAAGTATACAGTCGTTTAGGCAATGATGAAAATACACATTTGTAACTTTAGCAGATGTTAAAGGCGATTCTCATACATTGAGCCATGCAGATCTACATCAATACAAAACCCAGATAAATTTTAAAACAAACTCCGGTACCTTTCTACACGCTCATGAGCACTGTAATTTATAACTGTCAGTAACTTCGATTGGTTATGACAGTTTCCCATTGCAACAAGTTCTTCTTTAGTTGCAGACAGCCCTTCAACATTTAGAGATATAATAGTCAGTGCTGGCCTTAAAGGCGGCGGGCATCGGCCTCTCTTCTTGCTCCAGACTGAGGGGCTTCTGGAATCTGTTGAGCTTCTGGACATCGTTGTCTTTCAGCTCGGCTTCGAAGTGTTTGGTAGAAATTGCAGGTAATACCAAGTATTACTTGACAGGGATCGCGACGTGAACGCTTCTACCTTGATCCCCTGTCAGTAGCTGTATTACATTCAACCTTCAACCGAAGGTCTGAATACAAGTTCTCAGAAGTTCAGGCTAATGTTCTGAATTCAGGCACCCCTTCAGAGCCACAGTCAACTGAAAAAATATAACTTTTAATGTTCATTTCATAAGCGCTGATTACCATTATTTCAAGTACTTAAATACACTCCCATTAAAACAAGTCCTCACCGTTTAGTATTGGCTTGTACATTCCCATTTCAAGTCTATAACTTCATTTTAATTCATATTCCAACGACGTAAAGCATAATTAATGTCAAATATAATTGACTATGGGTCTCTGCTCATGAACTGGCTTTTACCTGGGGCAAAGTTCAGAAACCAGATACCCTCTATGGTTGTGGAATGGCTTCGGCAAGCACTAATTAATCGTAGGCTCTCGTGTGCTTTGTTTCATTCAATGCATTCGGTAGCATTATGCCAATGTAAGCAGACTTGCGTCTGTTTTAAAGGTTTTATAATTATTTTGTTATATAATCAGTGTACGTTACCTGCCATGCAGTGCTTAAATTCAGCCAGAACAATCTACATCACTGTTCCAGGAAAATTTTAGGTACACCATATCATCTCACAGCACTCCGGTTCTCTCCCACCGTCCAAAGACATGCTGCCAGGTTAATTGGCGTACTGACTAAATTTCCCCAGGCGCCTTGCGATGGACTGGTGTCCCATCCTCAGTGTTTTCCTGCCTTGCGCCCTGTGTCTGGATGGATATGATCTCACCGTATGCTGTTCTCATAATATTGTGATGGTGTTCATTGGAACATATCAACATAGGGTACAATAAAATAGGATTCTTATGGATAAGCATACCTTATACTCTAGTGGTCGTGTCTGACGCTGATAATCCCTACTCCAAGTCAGCCGAATAGAATTTCAGAAAATATGAAGTGAAAAATTAAACCCTGCCGTTATTACATGACTGATAAATCATTAGTGTCGTTGTGGATACTATAAATGACAAGATATTTGCATACAATACGTCTCCTTCATGTATCTATTTTTCTACGTAAGCATGAAAGCATTCATTCATTCATTGTCATAAACCACTTAATCCTGTAGTGTCGTGGTGAGCCGGAGCCTATTCCGGCAGACACAGGGCGCAGGCAGGGCCATATCGCAGGATGGGACGCCAGTCCATCACAGGGCACCCTGGGCAATTTAGCCTGCAGGCCAATTAACCTATGCAGCAGCATGTCTTTGGACTGTGGGAGGAAACCGGAGTGCCCGGTGAAAATCCACGCGCACATGGGGAGAACATGCAAACTCCACACAGAAAGGCACCCGAGCCGGAATTCTAACCCAGTCCGTTCTTGCTGTGAGGCGGCAGCGCCACTCACCAGGCTACCATGCAACGCCATGCTTTACACAAATCCATGGCCTTCTGGGAGTGCTTAATTTCAGCGGAATTGATTCAACACAAGCAAACTTTGAACTGGATACGACGTAGTGTCTCATCCACAGGGTCAATCTTGATAACTGATCGGTGTGTAAAAATATGGATCAAAAACATGGACATTGATTAAGGTCCATGGAATTTGTGCAAATGAGCATGCAAAGATGCTTGTTTGGCATTACACTAAGAGACAGGAAGCCAAATGCAGTACGTGGATCGTAGAAAATATGTAAATTAGGGACATGACACTGGCTGTTAAGTGAGTGGGCTTGGGCAGGATGTGTCGCTGGAAGGGATTATGGCCAGTGCTCGACACTAACAAACAGCGTGCATGCAGGAGCTCCATGGAAATGTGGCGCCAGATTGAGATATTGTGACAGCTTTAACGGTGCATAAATCATGGTTGCTGATGATTATAAACATATGTATTCAATAAGTGTACCTTAGTAAGTCATTAAAAGATACTATAGTATGACAGAGGGAGACACTTAAAGATATATGCACACCATCCATCCATCCATTTTCTAAACCGCATGTCCTGGTGAGGGTCGCGGTGGCAGCAGTCCATGGAGATTGGACCAGACATCCCTTTCCTCAGCAACAGATTCCAGCTCTTCCTGGGGGATTCCCAGGCGTTCCCAGGCCAGCCGAAGGATATAATCCCTCCAGCGTGTCCTGGGTCGGCCTCTAGGTCTCCACCCAGTCGGCCGTGCCTGGAATACCTCCCGAGGGAGCCTTTCGGGGGGCATCCTTACCAGATGCCCGAACCACCTCAACTGGCTCCTCTCACTCCGAAGAAGCAGCGACTCTCCTCTGAGGTTGTCCCGGATTTATGTGCTCACCATCTTATTATTATTAGTAATATTTATTCTGCCTGAACCCATATTCTTAAAATAAATTACCATACAAAAAACATGGTTGCTGATTTTCCGTTCTCTGTTGTTGTTGACATGTCGTTCTCTCCGCAGCCTGGTGCAGTGCTTTGTGACCCTCGTTGAAAGGCGCTCTATAAATGCTATTATTATTATTATTATACAGAAAGCCTTGAAATCAACATGGGACATGTATATACATCTGGTCAGCAGCATTTGAAATAAACAACAATCACAGTGGAACCAAGGAAACCACCAAAATGTATTTTTGGACCAAGTTTTTTAAACAATTAACTATGTAAGTTGCTTTAAAAAATAAGAAATGTGCACACTTACTATGAACAAGCAACTATATCAGCCTAACGATTAACAGTTTCCTCACGTTTTAGCTCTCAAAATACACTATTGAATGAGAAAAAATGCGTGAGGTCTATAATCAATTTTCAGAGTTATAAATGTAATATATTTGGACGTTATAGAACACAGCGATGCAACTTTGAAAGCATTAAGGGATCCGAGATAAAATGCAAAAAATACATTATTTTTGTCACTTGTTGGGGGTCAAGGTAGAAGCGTTCACGTCGCGATCCCTGTCAGGTAATACTTGGTATTGCCTGCGAATTCTACCAAACACTTCGAGGCCGAGCTCCCCAATCCAGAAGCTGACCATCGCGCTTCGAAGAATCGCAAAGAAGAAGAAGCAACAGCAGCTGGCCCACATGTGTGATATAATAACACAGTATTCAAGCACCGCAATAGTGCTGTGTTTGTGGCACAGAATCAGGGTCACATAAACAGCACTTTGTTCAAATGCAGTTTAATGGCAAATGGAATGTCTTCATAGTCCCCTTGCCAAGCCCAACGGTGGCCTTCTCTCCTTCGTTATGTCCATCTGCTCACCATTTTGAGTACCCTGGGGAACCCACTTACAGTTATTTTACATAATAGAAATTAATTTTTTAAATGCCCTAATTGCACAACACATTAACAAAACACATTAGCATGTATCGACTCTACAGACTGCAATGAATCGTTGTCTGCCACGAATGGCAACCTAGAAATATATTGCTCCTGATTTAAAACTGGCCGCAATTGCATAGAATGAATCGGGCACTTCTGCAGATTTCTATTGCACCTGGTGATTGCTATGAAGAACCTAAGCCAGCGGAAATAGAGCATTTGAGTTTTCCCGCAGAGTTGGATAGTATTGAAGAATACAGGGAAATAAAGGTTGCAGGGTTTTGTGCGTTTAATCTTTTCCCTGAATGAAAATGGAGATGCTTTGGAAATGCATTGCTAACTGTGTAAACCCCACAACAAAATATACTTGTTATTTTGCTTGCACTTGCCTTCCTGACATTTTCCCGTGGAAATGTTAAAGATGAAAACACACAATTACACAAATTTGTATGGGGGCTTTTTGAGCATGTCTTGTAAAACAACCACCATATTTCAAATAAGACAACCCAACTGGCGCTTTTTAAGTTATTATTACGGGGTATGTTTGTGTTTGTATATGGTTAATTACGCAACCAGTGCTTCAAATTGAGCCTTTATCTTGAAACTTCCGGTCGTATGCAGTTCAGACAGGAGATCCTTCTAGTTATCTACTTCAAATTATATTGGCTTATCTGTAAAATAGTGGATACTAATAATGCAGAATTAGGTCACCTGAGTGCC
>JAZEWU010000005.1:14776239-14808097 GCA_036362915.1 Geotria australis | reverse complement strand
AATGGCAGAATTGCGACCATACGATTATGCGAAGGAGAGAAGAGGAACACTCGAAACGGCTATCTTGACAGAGCAGCTCTGAAGAGCTGTTCTCATACATCGAGCCATGAACACAAACATCACTACCATAATGAAGCTCTGTTTATGAGTTTAGGTCATGTGAAAGTGTGTAAGTGTAGTGCACCCGTCGATATGTTGGAGATAACGAGCGAGCACACACAGCACTTAGCTTCAAAGATGGTACCATATCGACGGGTGCACTACACTTACACACTTTTTCACGTGACCTAAACTCATAAACAGAGCTTCACTATGGATAACATTGGTCATGAAAGCCTTCGAGTTAATTTTATCAATACCATAAGATTAGTTCTCTCAACATGCCCTGTAAACCTTCACAGGAAATGTTAGAGATGGTCTATTGCAGCCCTCAGGTAGTGCCAAACTTTCCCCACAGTTATCAAGGAGAGCTTGTCCATGTAAAACCGGTGAGGCATAAGGCAGCAGTAGGCAATAATTGATGGCTGAACTGCACAGATGATTCCAAATGGGGGTAAAAACAGTATACAGATGTCTCATTGTCCTGCTCCTGTCTAACATAAAATAGCCACAATGTTCACTCTATTGGCTTGGTGGTCTAAAAAGAGGCTGCGTGCATTATACACGCGGTATGGTGATGTCACGTGATATGCAAGGAATGATGGGAAACCAATCCTTTCGTCACAAGTGATCGGCAAGAGATGCTTTGCTACTCAAAAAGTAGTCGTTTTGTGACTCCATCACCCTTCTCTTTAACATGAGTTGGACCTATCCCAAAAAAAATGTTGCTGATTTTCCGTGCTCTGTCGTTGTTGACATGTCGTTCTCTCTGCAGCTTTGTGCAGCGCTTTGTGACCCTCGGGTGAAAGGCGCTATATAAATGCTATTATTAGAATTAATACAGGTGTGAGATTATGAACTTCCAAGCACGTTTACATTTTTATGCCACATTTATTTAAGTTGGCCTATCAATGTAATTTTTGGTAAAATATAGGGATTACGATTTTTAAAAATATAACATTTGCATTCACCATCCCCTCGTCTATTGGGTAACCTGTGATAGTGAAATAATCAGTAGTTTCTGGTTTAATACTATGCATATAGTAACTATTTGTCACGGTCCACAAATAGTTTCCATGGCTTTATGTCGCAAGCACATTCACGATGATGAAGATCAGCAAAGACGTGATTTCAATCGGTTGGTTTTCTTTTGGAGTTTTACACGACGCCACTTTGAACAGGTTCAAATGTTTAAACTTTGAACATCCAGCCATTAGAGCTTACTGGCCATTTTGGTGGCCTGCGGCCGCCTAGCCTAGGTCTGTGCTGACCGCTGTATGGCTGCGATGATGTGATCAGTTCTGAGCAGAGAGAACAGCCTACAGCTGATTGGCAAGATCCTCTGCAGAGTTGTTATGTGATACGACCAGGGTAATAATTTAGAAAAATTACACACGTAGAAAACATATATTTATACAAGATACATCAAAAAGGGGTGGCACGGTGAGTAGCGCTGCCACCTAACAGCAAGAAGTCCTAGGTTCGAATCCCGGCCCAGGTGCTTTTATGTGTGGAGTTTGCATGTTCTCCCCGTGTCCGAGTGGGGTTTTGCCGGGCACTCCGGTTTTCTCCCACAGTCAAAAGACTGGATGCGGATTAAATTGCCCCCGGTGCCCTGTAATGGACTGTCGTCCCATCAAGGATATAGCCCTGCCTTGCGCCCTGTGTCTGCCGGGATAGGCTCCGGCTCATCGCGACCCTGGACAGAATTAAGGCTGTCAACCAATGAGAAGCCAGGGAATTATTAGTGAACTGACGCATGCCGGGCCCTTTCATATATAGATTATATATAGAGATGTAGATCGTCTGCTGCAAAATAGATATGTGCTTTAAATTCTACATGCAAACGTATATGAACGGATCAATACAGGCAAATATTGTTAATCGCTCTCGGCATGAGAACCTATTGTCTTTTAATTTGCCTTTGGATGCTTTTTTCTTCTTCAGATAACCTCCTTCCAAGTATTACTCAGAATAGCTTTCCTTCATTTTACCAGATAGAAGCCTAACTCCATTCTGTCCCTCAACACATGCGTGAAAACATAGTTGAGACCATCTACTTCTTGCTTTTCAGACATATCAAGCAGCATTTATTTAATCAAGACACTTCCGGAGCAGGTTTGACACTGAGTCGGGCTCGTTAAACAAATGCTACTGGATTAACAGATGTTATTGGCAAGCGCATTCCCTATAAACTATGGTAGTCCATACTCGCTCTCAACAATGGGAGTCTATTCAATGTAAGAAGCAATACCGTATACACACAGATTATGCAATGCCATGAGGATCGTGGATAAAAGCAAATATTATCAGAACCCTATTCTCCCCCTCCACGTATAAATAAAAATGTGTTTGAGTTCATAAGCCTATTGGCGTTCTAAGACCACACGAATTTAACACTGAACTGAACCCATCATTAATTGTATCCATTCGTGAAGTTGGAAATGTGTATTTCCTTGCAACAATTGTTATAATCACCTTTGTCTGTCAAGCAAGATTCATACACGGGATTGTAGCCGGTCAGGAGAGTGTTTTAAAATGTTCCAACATAAATCTATTTACTCAAATATAGATGGCAAACAATGATGGAATAAAAGCAAGTAAATAAACACATAAATGCCCCCAACCACATAAAAATGACAATAATAGTGTCTACTTAACATTTTAAAACCAACAAGTATTAAAGCTGGAAACCATTCGCAGCTGTGTTTCACAGTCCAAACATCTGCAATAATATATTTCCTAGCACTGTACATTCATCAGATAGCCTATCCACTGGGGGCTTTAGTGTGGAATGGGTTTAATACTGAGCGCAGTTTCGGCACACCGTTTTATAGGATATTGTGAGAATAATTATACCAACGTTGACGCTGGAAGCACAGTGATGCCATTTTTCTCCTTGAATGCAGCCTGCAGTTCTGCTAAATCAAAATCACAACTTTGACGTTTTTCCTTGGAGACATGTTTCCTAGAAACCCGTTTCCAAAAAAGAGAGAGAGAAAAAAAAGCACACCGCCGATTCTATTTCAGAATGATTACGTTCCAGGGTTGAAGGCAGGGCTTCACCGTGTTTTGGGGGCAGCATCTTAACACGTGCTCTTGCGATACTTTTGTGTTCAAGCTAGGTGCCGTGTGTACCTTTTGTACAACAGGGAGCAGATGAAAACATGAAACTGTTTAAAAACGAATCTGGGTCATACCCAGTGGTAATACATATCCGTGGAAGTGCTTTAGGGTTCATTTATTTATTGCATTCTATTTTTCAAAAAATTCTCTAACACCATTCGGGGTTCGCAGTTTTGGTTAAATAGCTTAAAAAATACAAGCGGCATTTTGCTTTCCTATTTCTTCAATAACGTTTCAGAATAGTACTCAGTTACTGCATACAAAAATGATTGGTACACATGAAATATGAGTTAGACGGCAAAGAGTCTTGAGTATAACCATGATCAAAAATAGTGAAGATCAATCCGCTGCTGGATAAAAAGCCTTTTCATGTCATTATCCCCCAGTCTTGAAATGCCAAAATTCATCTTGCTCCAGCACAAGGGCTAATCTCATCGCTGCATCTCCATCGTCTTACTCTTTTTGGCATCTTCCCCCTTTTGGTTGCCATTCTAGCATCAGTCTTGTTCACTGGCCATTGTGCTTTCTCACGGTGTTTCCTGCTCAAGCCCACTTATTTTTCCTTGGCCACAATGCTTCTAATGTGTGTTTGTTCTGTGATCAATGCGTTCCTCTTTATGTGTCCGTGTAATTCCCAGCAGGAATCATCTCAAGTATAGCTATGAATAATACTTCAAGCAACATATAGAAAGCAATACTGAGGCATATTACTCCTTTTCAAGAATATCCTATTTAAGATGTTTGGCCAATTCGGTATTGGACGTTTATGTGTGTGTGAGATGAAAACAAACAAACAACTTGGAGAAAAGCTATGCATTTAAGAAGATGATAATCAAACAAATATTAGATAGATTAGACTTGCTGGTATACTTTCATCTACTGGCCACCTCACACAGATAGACACAACTCATTTTCCAAACCACCAGATCACGAGCATGTGCTACAATGTCTGACATTAAACACAGGACAGACCCAGCTGCAGTGGAACATCTGTATTAAGACTAAATGATTTAGCATATAAGGATGCTCATTCCGATATTTGCCATCAATGTGAATTGCTCATTCCCTGTAAAATCACAAACACATTGTTGTTTTCGGACACTGTCCTGACACATTAGTTCCATTATGCGTGGATTCTAATTCTTATCGGTTTCGTTTCAGTCTGAACCGACCAGGTCAGAATAACCATTTCCTTCTGCACTCTCCCAAAAGCAAAGACTTGACCCAGCTGTCACGTATTTAAAATGAATCCCCTCCCTGCCATTGCCATTAGAAAATCTTGCTGATCTTGCAAAAAGTCAAGTCAATGTGTTTCTCTGTTCTAATGAGGAATGGAAAACTGCTCATCTCCATTGGCGGCTCTGAGCTAACGCTGCCAATTGTACATTGTCGTGACAGAGGCCAGCGTTTCCTTAACATTGGCCACTGTTCACGTCCAACAACGGTATTTTATCGACCCTTGAAGAGGCTGAGTTGATCCTAGCCTGTGATTCGAACTCACAATCTTCCAAGCGCAAGCCCTTGCAGAGCGAACCTTGCTCTGAAGGGCGTGACGCGATCAGTCACTATAGCGCAGTATTTGAACTTCATCAATCCAACTTGTCTACTTATTCTGCCACCACAAATATTGACAACAGTTCCCATTGTATTAAATGAAAGAGGTGTCCAGTAGAACTGTAGTGAAACCAACTTCATGCGTTTGTATTTTATATAAGCTTGCGTGGAGGGTGTTTGCTTTGTTACAGTCACATTGCATCTGTTTGATTTGTGGCAGAAATGAATGTGGGTTGGTAACTCACTGCGTGACATCATTGACATGATTGGCCACTCACGATTGTAATCTACATCAAGGGCCAGATTCACATTTTGAAAATAAGGCTTAAACTGTATGGCAACTTCCCCCAATGGTGGTGAAGGGGGTATCTCAATTAAAAAGGCACATTTGCAATCAAGTGAATCATGTATACTTGTTACATGCCTTTACACCACTCCCCACATACAGAGCAAGAACAATGTGTGTATTCAAAGTGAATGTGGTGGGGGACCAGGCTTGACACGTTGGTCAGTGTTACGCGTTGATTTTAATCATGATCTGGAAGTGCTATGTCCAAATCTAGACATCACCGATTGCAATATCAGTGTCTTAACGTTGTATTCGTACCCCTTGGGTTGCTTTGGCTTTAAATTAATACCTAGTGTGCTGTGCCAATGTTGAGCAGCGGGGAGACGAGGTGACTGAGTGCGGTGCTTGCCATTCCACCCCTTTGTGTGCTGTGGCAGCCTCATTAGGCACTCGTTAACAGTGCTCTCCCTGACATCCGATGAGGATAAATGGGGACCGTGTTTGGGTGCTTGCGTGCTCATTTACGTGGTTAAAATGAGAACTCGCAAGTGGCATGACCAGTGCACGCATGGCTGAATGACGTTCATGCGTGTTGTGTAACGGTTTGGCTGCACTTGGAGTAGTGTGTGAGGATGAGAGCCACAGAGGATATCCATCCACGCAACAATTTGTTAAGTCTGGAACAATTCTAAAAGCACAGGTTGTTAAAACAGCTGAACCTCTACCCCAATAAAATTATTACATAGTGTTTAACAGTTGTTGACAATATAGGGCTGATTTCTAAAAAAAAAAAGGAGACCTCATGCTGCGCTAAAAGCATAGGTTACAAGCTTAAACAAAGAAAGAGGATATGTGGAAAATGACCGACTCATAATCTTTCTGATTTTTTCTTTCAAAGAAAGCCAGGTGAAAAGGTTGCATTTACAGTGCCTTAATGTAGCAAACCAACTTCGATAATAATTGATTTGACGTCAATTTCTTTAAAGACATGTTTTGGAAGAGCAGGTCGATAAGCGTTTAATTTTGATCAATTGCTGCGCTTGTAAAAATGAATTCCTGGAATTTAAAATCGGCAGAGATAGGGTATTGGATTATAGCAAAGCACAAAAAAAACGTAACGACTGCACATCACAGTGTGAAGCAGAGCATTAGCAACGCGCTACAGTGCATGCTAGAGCAGAGCTGGGTCGCCAGCGTAAAACGAGCGACGGTGGAGTCATGCATGCCAGCTGGAGTGTTATTGAACAGAACAGCTCTGTTAGTGATTTGACAAGAAACCTCAGAGCAATGCCACAATGAATACGGTCAAATAGCACACATCAACGGCATTAGAACGCCGCCTGTGTGCGCTATGCACCACTCCCAAAGACCGTTTCAATCTCGGTTTGAAGCTGTTTTATTAAAATGAAGAAAAAAAAACCTATAGGCACGTACAAAATGGGCTCTTTGTTTATGAAATAAAATAAATATATACGCTAAAACAACCACTGCCATAATTGACTGAAGTTCAGTTCAGAAAAATAAGAATTTGCAAATAATAGAGTTTAAACGTAGCGTTGCTGCACAATGAAATTGTGGAAACATTTAACAGCAGTTAGATTGCATTAATGTCGCTGCAGACAAAAAAGTGCATTGGAAATTGTTGTAACATTTCCAAGAAAGGCCCATCAAACATATTTTCTTAGCATAGCCCGCCCCCCTTGCACTCTCGCACCCCATCCCACAGCCCCCCCTCAACCCACTTCCCCACACTTTAATTTTCTAAGAAAATAGGCACTTTGCCGTGTATGCATTTTGCATGAGAATAATGTACTTTAGCCGCACTTGTCTGAATAGCCGAGCTCGTCACAGGACTACGAATCTTAAGGCTGTGCTGCCCTCTTTAGAAACTGAAGGCTGCTAAACTTCACGCTATTCAGCTCACGCCACTACATTTGGACAGCCGCAGCAGCCCTCAAAACGCACCCTACTCAGCCATTCAACTCCGGCAACATCTTCACACCTCGTACATCTCAGTTCCCGATGACACCCAAACGGTCTTACCAGATTACCTTAACTTCGCTGTCTAATTTGATAGCGGCTGCTGCCATCAACTTGGACACTAACCAAACATATTTGTTTCTAGGAAGTAAATGGCTATATGGTTGAGACAGAAGTAGAGGTAAACAGTTTTGCCAGATCAATGGAATCTGAAGGATTGAGTCAGGTAAATATCTGTTAGTTTATGCACTAGGTGTGTTTCTCTTTAGAATTCATTTTAATGCATCTAGAAGCTTTTATTTTACTCCTTTTTTCATGAAATAAAAACAAAATGTCATCAATTTTTTAGAGGCTTTTAGTATCCAGATCTGGCAACACGGAAGGGAAATGTGATAAAAAGGCTCTGCTTCTGATTTGGCAATCCGTTTACATGTGTGTAGTGTATGGGACTAATTTTATCACGTGGTCTGAATTGATTCCCTGTGTGCCTATCCGATCGTCAGGCAAGCTGTCACCAGCACGGTTGATTGCCACACTACAACAACGTTAGACTTACTTACGTATACACTATCCGAGCACAACCATTATTAAGCAAGGTTATATTCCACTGTATTGCGATGGACTGGCGTCCCATCCTTGGTGTTCCCCTGCCTTGCGCCCTGTGTCTGCCGGGATAGGCTCCGGCTCACCGCGACCCTGTATTGGATTAAGCGGTTTCTGAAAATGAATGAATGAATGAATATTCCACTGTATTCAGGTTTTATCAAGCTGGTCAGAGTACGCAGATCATATTTAAACCCCTGAAGCTGTTACTGTTCCAATTAAATGTTAATACACATGAAACTTTATTTCGTACATTTTTGCATCTCTGTTTCAGGTTGTGCCAAGTGTTGACTGGCTTTATGCCCGACGTTCCAGTCCACATACCTAGAGCTTCTGCGGGGAACTGAGACTTCAGGAAAATCCATCCTGTTATCCGTGGACGTTATCCACAATTTTCTAAACATGGCACGAAAATCAATTTTTGTCACTGAGAATGCATAAAAATATACATGCCGTGGGTTGTAAACACCCTGAGGGGAGCTGTGACCAGGAAGTGTTCATTAAAGAAAGACTTCATCTCCTGACTAATGAATGGAGAAAAGCGACATCACAGTGCATGCCCAGTGTTTGATGTGTGATGTACGATGCAATGCGTGAACATGTGTTGTGTGCACATCAGGTTTGCCGAAACAATTACTGGGCGGCAGAATGTCGCAGTGGTTACATCTGCGTCTCACAGAAAGAAAGTCCTGTCCGAGACGGTTTGATCCCCACCTCTGGCGTTTTTCTGTGTGGAGTTTGTGTGTTCTCCCCCTATTCTGTGTGGGTTTCCTCGGGGTTCTCCAGTTTCCTCCCACAACTAAATAATATATAGGATGGCGCGTCTGGCGCGTTGACACCAGCTAGCTGACCATCGTGCTTCGAAGAATCGCAAAGAAGAAGAAGACCAGCTAGCCGCGTGGCTTGACTCCCCCTCTCTGCAGGTTGCCTCGTCCCTATGAGTCGTTCTCTATTAGATTTACAATAACACCTTAAAAATGAAATATGTGTGCGTTATACATTTTAGTCATAATGATTACTATTGTGGTTCGGTTTTCGGCTACCCCAAAATAAAATGGCCCGACTATGGTTAAATCGGTCCAAGAAAGACAATTCAGTTCATGCATACACCATAAGTTGCATTGTATATACATGTGACTCTTCCCATCCTGAGAATGATTCTTACGAGCAAATTTGGAGATATAATCAAACTTACAAATCAATGTGGACAATGCATCCTTCAAAATCTCTGCCGTTTAAACATTGCATATGGCGAAGGAACTTTTATTCCATTGCAGCTGTGCAGTGGGGGATCGTGTTGGTGAGGAAAGGTCAAAGCAACATCACTGAATCCCACACCTGTGCACAATTATCCGCTTTAAAAAAAGAGACATTTCAGTATGTTTTACATTCTGCAGATAGTCTCATCCTGTTTTGTATTTTTGCTTCCAATTTCTCCCCTCCTTATTTTCCCACTGCCGGGCACTTTGAAGTTGGACCTAGGCTCCCTCCTGTAATTATCTGATATGCAGCATAGCTCTGCACACGTCTGCTTGACCGGGTTACAGGAAGAGACCAAAAATGTTATCCACATCATTCGAATGAAAAAAAATAACCCTTTAAATTATTCCAGCATGTGTATATGTGGATAATAAAGAACAATAGTTGAATTGTACAATACAATAAGAAAGTATGGCTGCAATGCAATAAACGGTTGCCTGCCACGTGCTAAACTGCTTGACAGGTAATTGACCGCACATCCCCCCCAGAAAATAAACACAATTTGGATTCATGAAGTATCTAAATAACAACAAATAGAATTATAATTGATACCTAGTACAAATGGGCAGTGATCATGCAACAAAGCAGATTTCTCCTGAACAAATAACCTTGAGACGTGGTGAGCCGCTTCCAGTAAAGCAAATATAATTTACATGAATACAAATAATGAGTGTTGATAGTACGGTGAAATGTAACGTTTTAAAATGGTGATACATGAGATAAAGAATGTTTATTCAGAAATCAATTCTTAATTGAACTAATTATGAGGATTCAAATGCTATGGTATGCAGCGTTGATGAAGTTCAACGGCGAATGTCTCTTTTGTTTTAAATAACTTTAAATTAATCCAATCTGTGAGCGGTTCCTTTGTGTTACACCATTGAGATGGTCACCAACGCTCACAGAAAAACAGTGATGCTCTCTCACATAAGACCTGCATAATTCAGTACCTGTACTCGGGAATAAATACCATTACTTGAATGCATTTCCAAAAGTTTGGATATTTCTATCAAACATGGGTTTGGGGCTGCTTGTTTCTACTCAACTCTGCTTAATGGAAGACGACCTAAAGCGGTTTCGTGCTGAAGGCTCCAACACTCGCGCTGATTTAATCTATTCACGTTGTGTTTTCATGTTAACTAGGTCAGCCTGTTCCCAAGGGCCCTTCCTTCTTACGTGAATGTCACGCGGGGTTCCGTACAGCCTGGCCCTCGATGACTCCTAAACTTTAATGGATACTTAGATATGAAGTAACTAACTTAATAAAGCAATATGTTGTTAAAGCACCATTCCGACCGTGACACAATAACATAAGAACTCATTAACTCTGAAATACAGTTTGTGAAATACATTTTTAAAAAAACGTTGCTATTATTACTACCTATAAGCTAACTATAACAATCTAAAAACTAAAAGGAGTGTCAAAGAAATAAGTAACTTTTTTTATCAAGTACCCTTAGACCAAAGGTAATATGCTAAGGTTGCTTGCATTAATGTAAAACATGCCTCTATGAAAATCATGTTTAACCTGTGAAATATTTATTTGATAATAATGCGAACCCGAGAATGTAGATAAATATTGTACTTATTTTCAATACATTTTAGAATTTGATTTACGTCTCATATTTTAAGGGTTTTCTGCCACACTCACAAGTAAGGGCACACCGACCTCGTCAGTCCACTTGAAACAGTTGCTTAAATACTTTATATTGTGATCAGTGTCAATATTTTATCAAACTCCTTTAAGAGAAAATTCTTCAAAACTTGTTCTTTCAAGATTTCTCGTGTCAGATTCCAGACTGTTTTGTCTCTTTCTGGAGCCAACAATCACAGCGAGCATTGTAAGAGATGGCTGTGATCAGAGCGGTGTCTCTCGTGCAGCCCCAAAGCTCAACGCTGAGCACAAAGCACAACATTTGCTTTGTGCTGCCACCTCGCAAAACGCCGTTGATAAATGAGCTTCTTTACAAACGTGTGCATAGAACATGTATTTCTTTTTCCAAGAAATGTATGTAGGTCGACTTCATCGTCAACAATGCCCGTTAAATTTATTGAGGGGGGGAAACTACACATAATGTCATTAAGTTATGTGTGAAATCTCTAAAGTCAATAGTGTAAAATGTCCAGGCAATGCAGGGTGCGGTACCGCACGTCAGCAATTCTGAGATTTGGGGGCAGTTTGTGGATAGCGTTAGAAACCCACCTGTATAAATACAAAAATAGTTCCACTGACATAATGAATTCAGCAAACCTCTGACTCGTCTGTGCAGTTTTAAAGTTCTGTCCTCGAATGCATGAGTTTTCTCGAGGCACTGAGATTTTCCACCACGTACAAATTTACAGTAATAGAAACGGAATCGGCCACACAGCCATAGAAAAAACAATCCAGGAAAAAAACCATCTTGAGAACCAGTTGAAATGTTCTTAGGTAAACAAAAGGCTATCATTACAATTAATTGTATGCCATTTAGTTAACATTCATTATGTAACATAATAGGATCCCAGGACCACTTGCTTCGGCAGATTTTAGATTTATGGCCAAAGCTAAGGATGAGGCTTATATCTTTGAGGTCAACTCTGCTGACTTCAGCCCACGGGTGAGGCCATAATAACTATGCCTTAGGGTGAACTTTAAATAACAGGAATGAACTAGGCAATCATATAACATCTGATACGTCTCATTATTTAGATCATTGTTGATCCACCCCCACTGTAAGATTCCTAAAATTGCAGTCAATGACATTACCTATCATTGGCATATTTTATTCAAAGCTTGTATTATTGCTATTGGTATAGCATTAATAGATAATTATTAGCACATGAAGCCTATAACAATTAAGCCTAGCAGTTAGCACACAAAGTGGATGTTTAATATTTTTTGAGAGAGTTTATAGAACATCATTGGATGCAGATGTCATTGTGGAAAATATTTGTGGACAAATAATCATCTCATGAATAGCTTAGGTCCCACAAGGAGGGACAAGGACTGGTTCAGACATCAGTCGGCACTGATATACGTCATGGTAAGAGATCACATTCCAACGTGACTAGGTTCATAGTGCAGTGCACGACCCACTGTGTAACAGATTCAACCGAACTTGCCATTCAATGCTATAGATGTGCAACTAAAATATAGTAACGTCAGTGTCCCTCAATATAGCTGTTACAGCCTCCAGCCTTGGGAATGTGTCTACATTTTTCCTCTGAAAAACGGTTGCTGCCAAAATACTAGTTTATATTTACCAGTATTTCTTTACATGGCAGTGTGTGCTAATAACTTATGCTTTGGTGCCACTATCTGAGCAGATCCTTTTTTTTAAGTTTACCCTGAGCACTGGGGAATGTGTGTACCAATCTTGTTTGACCTCACATAACAAACAGCTAAACATTCCTGGTATATATATAAGTTTGGAAACCCCGTGACCCTCTTATACGTACATATTAATGCTTCTAACAAAATGCACAGTTTCAACCATATAATGCATAATGTGCATTTTCTTAAGGCACACATACATACTCCTGTGTCCTCACACCGTGTTTGTAAACTTGTAAAACCAGTGTGTGACTGACTACAATATTATTTTTATTATCTAGCAGAAATGTTTGTTATGATGATTATTTATAAAGAACGAACAATATATGTGTTTCATTTCAATAAAGTCCAAGCAATGAGAAATGTTAGGAGTTGAGTTGGTATATTTTTTACTAAAAATGATTTGCTTTGAATGGCCTGCATCTGTGTAATTGATCTCAAAACATAACAGACATAATTTATCATGAAAATAGTAACATCTAATTGGTACCGCTGCCACTGACGGCTGGAATGAAACAGTGGTCTTGTTCTTTGCGATTCTTCGAAGCACATGGTCAGTCAGCCTCTGGACATCGTTGTCTTTCAGCTCGGCCTCGAAGTGAGTGGTTGTGGGATGTTAATCTGAACCCTCCCGACAGAAAGTGGAATTTCCACCACTGGGTCAGGACTACTAGTGTACACGGAGAAATTGACCCTCTGCTCACCTTATTATGGAGACAGGCATTTTAAACGCACTGGTGTTTGTACACAGTAACACTAAGGAATGCGACATAAACGGTCCGTTATGTTTTATGGACACTATTTCCTAAATAGAACGTCGCCTAGTTTTCAGTTAGCTGCTCGCACTATTACTATAGCTGTAATAGATGTTTATTTCCAACAACATGTAATTATACAAGAACTCCGAAAGCCATGTTTACTTTTAGTTGTCTTAAATGTGTTGTAGTTCAGCTTGCCAATGATGCAAGATTTACAATAGCGACACAATCTGACTCACATTATAGTGCCCCACTGGTCACCACGTTATGATTCAATTCCACAAAACATAAGTCAGCTCCGAAATGTATATAAATCCCTATAAATGCTCACAGACAAAACAAATAAACAAACATCCTCGACAAACATAATGACTAAGACCACTGTCTACCTGGTTCAATGAAACAGCATACTTTACAGGAATGCACAAGTATGCACCTTGGAACATTATTTTTTTGGCACTCACCCTCTGAGGTCGTGGTGGTTTATGAGATGGCTTGTGTGTGACGCCTCTGCCCAATCTGCAAAAAAGTTAGTGTTACTTTTAATTTATTTGAATTGTGTTTATTGTTAATGTTCATACTGTCGCATTGTTCATATTGTGGTAACACACTTGAAACATTTAACTGAATTATAGTTATAAATTATATTTTCGGATCGAAAATTTCAATGCCAGCGTTTTTCATTGCCACGTAACTTTGGATAGAGTTTTACATGAATCATCACAATCATCTCCAGACGTTGGCTCCAATGGTGTCACCTGTGACACGGCAGTGTGGTGCAGTGGTAACATCTGTGCCTCACAGAAAGAAAGTCCTGCCCCAAGGCAGTTCGATGTCCACTTCGGACCCCTTTTTGTGTGGAGTTTGTGTCCTCCCCCTTTCCCGTGTGGGTTTCCTCCGGGTTCTCCGGTTGCCTCCAGTGAAAAAAAGCTAATGAATTGATTGGCCAATAGCATCATAATATATAGGATGCAGGGTCTGGCAAATGTTGGTGCCGGCTGACTGCATGGCTACCTTCTCCCCGCCTCTCTGCGGTTTCCTCGTGGCTGATTTTCCGTTCTCTGTCGTTGTTGACATGTCGTTCTCTCCGCAGCCTTGTGCAGCGCTTTGTGACCCTCGGGTGAAAGGCGCTTTATAAATGCTGTTATTATGATTACTACATATCCGTGTTTCATCCATGACCAGGCATGGAATTTGCTCGCGTTATAAATTGTATAACTCTTGTTTATTATTCTGTTCATATAATGGCATTTCTTCAAGGCATCACCTTGCTGGAGACACTCGAAATTTAAACTAGTCTCAGGTGAAGCATGTTCCTCAAAAACACAATTATGTGGAAGGGTTATATGCCCATGGAACACATTCATTCAGATTTAGAAATTGTACGCGCATGAACAAAGCCTCACTGTAGCTTACATACATGAGTATAACATGTCTCATATCATAAAAGGAAAAAGTATAACGTTTTTTTCATTAACATATCATATGCAAACAAGCAAAATATGGGTATATGCCAAGAGCTGTAAAGAGCTGTTTGTTGTTCACATATTTCTTGGAAAGTGTGGGCAGGACACGTCCGTTGACGCTGGATTTGTGCTTCAGTGATTTTATCGACGCCGACACTTCAGGTGCTGTGTTTGCACATTTCAGCATCGTGTGTTAAAGTGGCGTAACGGGAGAGAGGCCTGAAGGGGGGTGAAGTACAGGAGGCGCTGTGTACAGATGAAGAGAAGTTCCGATGACCTTCCAGATGGAGTTAACACTATTTCGCTCAGGACTTTAGCCTCCATACGCGTAGCGAACACGACCTCCCCCGCACGCCGCCTTTCATCCTCGCCCCCCACATCTCCTCGACCTGTCACTTGCATGTTTGTTGTTTCGCAGGAATCCCGCTTCCAGAGCGTGCAAGCTCACATTGGTTTTTTTCTGCTCCGATAATAAATATCTGTCCATCGTCACTCATCGCGGATTCACCTCCGTGAGTCGTAACCCCAATGATGGACCCGGGATTTCACCTGACTTCATGGCTAAGCGAATCAGGGAGTTAGTTGTCTGTTCTGATAGATGTTGATTATCACAGCAGAAAAATACCCAGTGAGCTGGCAAGCTCCTTACAGGTTTCCTGCAACACAACAAATACGCGAATTGACAAAAATAAGTAAAAATCTAAAAACAGCAAATTAACCAAACAAAAGTAGAAGCGTTCACGTCGCGATCCCTGTCAGGTAGTACTTGGTATTGCCTGCGAATTCTACCAAACACTTCGAGGCCGAGCTGAAAGACAACCATGTCCGGGGGCTGACCATCGTGCTTCGAAGAATCGCAAAGAAGAAGACCAAACAAAAAAAATAACATTGACACACAGCATGCATATAAGTGACCGCATGAATAAAAAAAATAGTGAAAACAGTTACATTTTGCGATGGAAAAACACTTCGAGGCCGAGCTGAAAGACAACGATGTCCAGAGGCTGACCATCGTGCTTCGAAGAATCGCAAAGAAGAAGAAAATAGGTAGCTTATAGTACATTAAGAGAGCGAACAAGTGCAACATTTGCAACATTTCAAACGCAAACAACGATTTGTGTTCTGGAACCTTCTCGGTCTGGATTGTTAATTTAATTTGCCCTGCCAGCCACCCCACCGAGTTGGACACTTGTGGTGCCACGGCCTATGAATTCCCCAGCGAGCCCCCAGCGACACCCCAGTCTCAGCACATCCGCCCGCATGTTTGTTGTGTCGCAGGAATCCCGTAAAGAGCTTGCAAGCTCACCGGGTATTTTCTCTGCTGTAATAATATACATCTATCTATCCAGGACATCAACACGCCGCGACACCGCCGTGTAAAGAAGCCACCGCTTGCCGGTTCGCCACCCCTTCTACTCGTTTTATCCCAGGGCCCCCCACAGGTGTAGAATGTAGAGTCAAGTGCGCGCACCTATGAAGGCAAGCACTTGTCCTGGCACCGGTTGACCAGCTTGTTGTGACGCCGCTCCCGGGGCAGCTGGAAATTCCTCCTCCATCACTCTCTGTCTCTGGTTCGCGTCTCTCCACCAATTCAGGATGTTTGAAGGACACCTCGTCGTCCTCAGAGTCGCACATCGCCGACACCAACAAGGAGATTCGGCGCAGACAGGTTTATTTCCGCTAAAGTCGGGGCAATCCTGCATAAAGACTCGGCGCTTCACTGCGGAGGTCCACGAAACACTGACTCTCAATGTCCACTGGGGCTACCGTTGTGATATGCCCAAAACCCCGTGACCCAAGTCACGATTCAGAGTTAATCATTAACCCCCTATTCTATTGGACTGTGGCAGCTCATCCTTGCTTCTCCTATCACAAAAACATCACATGCTCGTTGGGGTTATTGGAACACTAAACTCCACCTCTGTTGTTACGGGACCTCAAGGCTCCATCAGCCTATTTAACCAACGAGGTTCCTCCCCACCTAGAACTCTATACAGTTGTCCCTGTACAATGTCGTCCCTTTATAATGCTTACACACCGCACTAGGCACTCATTTGAGGCTAAGTCGACCTAGGGGAGGCCCAGCACCGGTTCACAAAATTGTCACTGGTGTTGGCTTTGAGCGGGAATTGGACTCGGGTCGCCAGGTTTGTGACCCAGCGCGCTAACCGCTGAGCCATCGTTCCCCAGTAAGCCTCACACTACCTTCACACACCACACCATCCTGGGCTCATTCAGCCGCCTCACGAATTCCCCTCCTCCACTACTCTTAGACATGTATTTCCGCGTTCAATTATGATCACCCCCAGGTGCCTCATCTTAAACTGCTGATGTGAGAATGGCAACCACCGGCGAGTACTTTGCGGATTGTTTTCTATTCTCCAATCACAAAGGATAAACAGCTTTCTTGTTCGCTACTCAACGCAAGAATTGTAATGCGCCACATTCAACAAAAGGCTGAGACGCGAGCGCAGATGGCACAGAGAAAACGTACACTAAATTAAACTAAACAAGAAAAAAATAAATGTTTTATTCTGGTCTTAAAAGCACCGATTGTTATGGCTGAGCAGACTTCAGTTGGCAGACGGTTCCAGACCACCCGCGGATGCAGATGAGCAGCTTGGGCGATGAATGGAAGACGTGCCTTGATGACACGGACGACGCCAATTATCCCAATGTATGAACTGTGGGATCTGATGACATGTTGCTGCACAGACAAACAATGTAACAGTGATTGTAATTCAGCGTTGCTAATCCGATCTCACAGATTTAAGTTAAATACCTTAGTGTTCCATGCGGCACAGTGAGTAGCGCTGCTGCCTCAGAGCAAGAATTTCTCAGGTTCGAATCTCGGCTCGGGTGCCTTTCTGTGTGGAGTATGCATGTTCTCCCCGTGTCCGCATGGGTTCTGGCCGAGCACTCCGGTTTCTTCCCAAAGTTCAAAGACATGCTGCTGCATAGGTTAATTGGCCTGCCGACTAAATTGCCCCCGGTGCCCTGTGATGGTCTGGCGTCCCATTCTGGGTATAGCCCTGCCTTGCGCCCTGTGTCTGCCGAGATAGGATACGGTTCACCGCGGCCCTGTACAGGATGAAGCGGTTTCTGATAATAAGATGAGATGATGAGTATTGTCATTAACTCATCATAAAATAACCGATCGTCATTATTTTCTTTCTGATTTCAAATGGATTCTTACACTCATGCATTAATTGTACACGTCAGAGTCCACTGAATGTTATTCGTATACGTTGTATGTAATCACAGTTGTCCACAAGGAGGCTGCACAACGAAATAACATCACAAGGTGCACAATGAGCGATGTCCCACGATAAGCTCTGCACTCGTGACTTGTCCACTCTTGGCAGAGAAATGGCTCCACGTGGACAGACGTCGTTAGTAATCCAAATAAATGTCGACATTTGATAGCATCTTCGGCTGTAAAAAATCCGACTACATATGGTATGGAGTTGTGGAAATGGTCTAGCCAAAATTCTCATAAAAACCGGTCACAAGGTCCGTTCACATGTTCAAAAATCGAATGTGCATATTTCATTTGATAATGGGTTATTATAACCAACACAAGCCCTTAACGAGATACAGGTTGCTACCTTAATCAGACAATAGATTGTGATTATCTCCAGCTGTAAGGAATGCACTGCATGTATAACCACGTAAAAAGTCAATGTGGGTGGCTGAAGTCTGTTTTGTTAGTGAAAACAAATACTAGTTGGAAGCCTATGTTTTACATACAGTATATGGGCTACGACTTTATTGTGAAAGTAGACTTAAACATGTGGAGAAAAGGTCAGTTTATGGACTCACAAAAGCCAAGAACAATCATGCATGTGTCGTTTTTAATATGATGTAAAAAGTCTACATCCAAGTATGGTCTTCTTCTTTGCGATTCTTCGAAGCACGATGGCTAGCTTCTGGACATCGTCGTCTTTCAGCTTGGCTTCGAAGTGTTTGGTAGAATTCGCAGGCAATACCAAGTACTACCTGACAGGGATCGCGACGTGAACGCTTCTACCTTGACCCCCATCCAAGTATGGTGAAAGTTACTATGTTTGAGAATATGAGTAACCCTGGACCGCACTCTCTCCTTTAAGGAGCACGTCAAAAACACCAAATTGAAAGTGGGTTCCCGAAACAACATCCTACGAAAACTGGTCAACTCCAAATGGGGAGCCACAGCACACACATTAAGATCTACTGCTCTGGCCTTGTGCTATTCCTCTGCGGAGTATGCATGTCCTGTCTGGGAGAGGTCAACCCATGCCAAGAAACTTGACCCGGCATTGAACAACACCTGCCGCCTGATCACTGGCTGCTTGAAACCCACACACACAAACAACCTGTACCTCCTCGCTGGCATTGCCCCTGCTGATATCCGACGGGAAGTGGCCAGTCGAGTCGAGATGACAAAGGCTACTAGCGATGAACGCCACCTCCTTCATGGACGTCAACCCCCGGCCCAACGACTGAAGTCAAGAAGAAGCTTCCTCAGCCATGTGCAGCCCCTAACAACATCTCGAGGGGAAACCAGACTCCAGCTCTGGACGGAAAAGCTTGAGAGTGACCCTCCTGCAACTGGCATGGGAATCCCACCTGCTGAAGACTTCCCTCCTGGCTCAGATGCACCATGGATTCAGTGGAAGACACTCAACCGCCTGAGAACTAAAACGGGACGATCAAAAGATGCTTTGGTCAGATGGGGCTACAAGACCGGCCCAACCACCTGTGAATGTGGAGAAGCAGACCATACTATGGAACACTGCCTTGTCTGTGCTCTACTACCCAACCTCTGCAGCTCAAAAGACCTTGCGGAGTTCAATGAAAATGCAAGGGGCTGTGTAAGAAAATGGGAAACTGTAATTTAACATCGCGCTTCGAAGAATCGCAAAGAAGAAGATTCTATACTTTTATAGCAAACTTAAGCAATATTCTGCTGCTATGATTTTTCATTCAGCGTCGATTAGAAAAATAGATCCCGTAAACACTACCCCAAGCGATTTAAAGGCTGTTATAGCATCAGTCATGTTATAATTAATAACGATACGATTTATAACGCGCACAAACCCATGCTTGGTCGTGGACGAGACATGAATACGGGCTTAGCGTGGGGAAAGCCTGATGAAATCGGTGTTATTTGAGTAGTTTTTGGAAAGTCGAGGTTGTGGTGGTCTGTCGGAGATGTCGAGGAGGCTGTTCCCGGTTGTAGGTGCGCATATGGAAGAGCGCCGTTGTTTATCCACTGCTGGATGAAGGTCTGCTGACGACTCCACCATCCCTTATGATCCTGTGATGCCACAACCAATGTTGCTCCTTCACATGACCTGATCGCCTTCGTTTTGGGCATATTCTCTTATTTGGCATATTCACTCACCCTGTAGCCAACTTCCCTTGTATAGAAACATTCTGCCCAAGCTCATTTCCATTAATTAACAGTCAATATGATGGATCTTATTTGCTGTCTATTCCATGAGTTCTCGTTTTTGTCGGTTGGTGTAATGCCAAGCATCCTTCTCTCCACGTGGAGATCGTGCGACACGGTTTTGTGCAATCTTCCACTTTTGCTGTATTTCTTTGCCAGTGCCTATTTCGTCAACTGTGTATATCCATCCATTGTCAGAAACCGCTTAATCCTGTACAGGGTCGCGGTGAGCCAGGGTCTATCCCGGCAGACACAGGGCGCAAGGTAGGGGTACACCCAGGATGTGACGCCAGTCCATCACATCAACTGTGTATAATAATGATAATTTTGGTTCACCAGTCTGTTGACCGTCTGGACCAATGTTTTCAATCATAAATTTTATTTTACTCTTGTATTGATGTAGGAGAGAGGAGTGAGGGACACAGCTATCCCAAAACAGCAGCTCTTAAGAGCAATTCTCATGCTTTTATTTGATATATTCACCAGCTGGCTCACATTTAGAAGTTTGCAAATCTAATGTATATTCGGCAATAAATTCATCCCATTATCCCCCCAAATTGAATGAAATTATAACTCTGTGGAAAGTCAACAGTGATTGTCTCATGGATAGACTGGCCTCATCTAAAAGACTGTAATTTCCACCACTAGCTTCGGGCCACCAACAGAGATGAGTTTTACCACATGCTTATTTGAGATGGGAGAAATATAAACTTTTTGATTATAGTGTTCCAGGTTTGTCTTGTACTTGTTTTATTCTTGAAAATGATTGGTGGTAACCACATCTCTACAATATCCTTTTGGGGACAAAACAGCCAATGCTGTCTTAAGAACAGCATGGTGGACATGTAATTATCAACGCTCTTGGGTTATTGATGGATTTTAAACACTTGTGTCTCTATAAAACAGAATCAATTATCACACTGTCCATTTGTGCCTCGCAAGGTCATAATGACATAACTCCTCAAGATTGGCCTTCACACATTTCATAGCCTTTCTACCAACATTCATTGAAATTGTCTGAGCCAAAACTAACAACAATCAATAGATTTTGACCAACCTTCATCATTAGTTTGAGCTGATGACAGCCTTCTACATATTTGTATTGGCCAGTTTGAAGTTGCCTCCTTTTTGTTATTGGGTCAGTTACGACAATTACTTAATCAGCCAACAGAACATCAATGAGCATCTAGATTATTTCAGGAGGGTCAAGATTTTAATACTTAGATTTGTTTTGGCATGTGGCAAGAAATGGAGTGGCTGGAGTGAAACATGCATGCTCATAAATATGTGACCAGACTAAGTAATTGGCGATATCGTCTGACCATTCTCATATCTTCTTAGTTGAATGTCTAAAGCACGTAATAATTCACAAACTCTTATAAAATGTTCTTATAGAATGATGAATTGCAGGCATGAGTCACCCTAGACAGGAAACCTTGGAAATTGTTTATTTTCATTTTATAGTCATGTTATATAATCCATGGCAGAAGCCACATTCATGGCTTCTGCCATGAATGTGTTTTCTTCATAAACGAACAAAATGTAGGCATGTAGGACAGGTATAACATGGAAACAATCTTAAGTTTCAATGTTTTAAGGTGTATTTTCTCCAGTTTTAGGGCAGGAATTGCTGACTTAGATCACATTCAAAAAGTTATAATGAAATTGTGATCATGGCTTTAAATCAGTCTTGCCAATACAGACCATTATTACAGAATACGCAGTGAATAACTCAGATGTCATAAGGTTCCAAGGAGTGTTTACTGAAATTACCTTGCGGCTAAGTGCTAAATAAGTGCAAATTTCTGTTGAAACTCTTGGAAAAACACCAGCCTCATAGGCAATTGCACAGGCCACGCAATAATTTGTGGCTTAGTTGTGGCTTCCTCCTTGAGACACTGTTTATATAATGGGACGTGTACCTCTAGTCTAGCCATCCAAGCACAATTAGGAACTTGATATTAGTCTATGGAAATGTAGTATTTTTAAGGTTTCAAACTAATGTTGAGTCAACACATTCGCTATATCCATCTGTAACATGGGGCAATCACTCTCATACAGATGGTTCAATTTGAATACATTTTAGGATAAGAATGTATTGCTATTAGTGATTTACTGTTCAGAAAACTGGGCAAATTGGTCATGGCCTTGGCTAAGCTAAGCAATAAAAACAAATTAAGGCTTTTTGGGCCAGGTGATGACGTACGGCCATGTGCGTACTTCGTCGGGACGTCACAACAAGGGACATTCTATGCCATAGACCTATGGCAATGTCATCTCATGTGCCTCGTGAGCTGTGGCTTGAAGTTACTATATCATTGTTGATTAAGTTTTGTTGAGGAGAAATGCATGTTGTAAAGCGCTACCAATGCAAGCCTAATTGTTCTTAATTGGCCTTTACATTTACTAATTTTTTAACTATTGCTGCTTCATGAGTTATCTGGCCAAGCGGATGGCTCAAATGTAACTGTATTACCTTCAATGCCCCCATTACGCAGAGGCTTTATTTCAGAGTTGCAATATGGACCGTCTCTAGCTGACCCTTGCATAATGTTCAAGATGACATCCTATGTGGCGCGCTCAACTCACATACGGAAGAGCACAAATTAAATAGACAATGAGCACTATTTTGTACCAAGTCAACAGACGCTGGCCTGTGGAGACTGACAACTGTCATGAAATTGTGGAGTGTCCAGTGCTGAATCATGGAAGACCATGGAAAAAGCCAAACCACCTTGCTTATAATAATAGCGTTTTATATAGCGCCTTTCACCCGAGGGTCTCAAAGCGCTTATATGAGCATAAAGACAATTTACCTTGACTAAGCAGGTGACCTCTGCGTATAACAAGAGCACAGTTTGGCTCATTTTATCAGTCTCACAAATTAAGTTACTTCAGTGTTTCCCACCAGTATAGAACAGTGTAATAAATAATAGGTGACTAAAGGAGAAAATACTGTGCTCATATTCAAACATTGAGCCAGCACGACTGACACCTGGGTTCAACCCTGAGTAGCCCCTTTAATATAAACCTGGGTCTTAAGCATGGTTTGTCGTATTTCAATAAAGAACTGCTGCATAAAATATGAAAATGACCATGGACATTCGTCAGTTAAGTGTAGCTATTAAACATAGATGCAATCACTTTTGTGCACCGTTCAAGAGCCTAGTCAGGTACGTGAAGAATTCCATTTGAGGGTTAATCACATTGCATTGTGGCTGTTCCATAACATATTGCATTCCACTGCTGTCATGTAGCGTTCCGGCTAATTACAAAAACATTGTCTTTAAAGTACTGTGAATTAAAGTCCAACCGCAAAATTGGGACATGATTGAACAATCATGCACATATAAATTACATGAAAGAATGTTCTGTACTGCAATATTCATTTCATAATTGAAACGTAGAACATGACTTATTCATACAATGTTTTTCAAAAAGACTACTTGAAACAAGCATCTGCAACCATACGATAAGAATACCGTCAAACATTTTGCAAGATGGTGGCTAGATGGTTTCGAAATATATTTGAAGTTATTTGGCTTCTGCGCAAGCATCTTCGAGGTCATGGTTTCAAACCCAAGATGTCCTTTCCATTGCATGGAACTTTGTGTGCAGAAACTCTGACGATTACAGCCTTTTCACATGCACTCACAATTGCAAACTACAAAAACCGCATCTGAAAATGAGCCAAGTGAAATAAAATATATATATCGGCAAGGGAATCAAAGATACCTTTGCAGCGAAAAATAAGAATTGGATGCGACACTGGGGATATTTTCCAACTTGTTTAACTATTTTTGTACGGAACAGTTCCCTGCCAGGTTGTATTGTTCTGCTCAAGTTTTGAGGAGCTGATGAATGGAAGAGACAAGTCCATTCAGTAACTGACACTAGCATCACAACTGCCAAAATACATGCATAACTTTACTCAATAAAACCGCTTGAATTGGCAATAGCTACCACATGTGGGATTAATATTGCACAGAGCGCTTAGCTGAGAACCTGACAACTAAACATTTATTGTCAATGAACAGGTAGAATCTGGTCAAAAGTACAATTAATTGCCCAGTAAATATCAAGGCACGTGTTTTACCATGTGAGTCTGGCCACTACTCTAACTCATTATTGAAAGCACTGCAACAATCCATCCAGCCATTTTCAGAAACCGCTTAATCCCGTACAGGGTCGCGGTGAGCCAGAGCCTATCCCGCCAAACACAGGGCGCAAGGCAGGGGAACACCGAGGATGGGACGCCAGTCCATCACAGGGCACCGGGGGCAATTTAGTCCGCAGGCCGATTAACATATGCAGCAGCATGTCTTTGGACTGTGGGAGGAAACCGGAGTGCCCGTCGAAAACACCCGAGGACACAGGGAGAGCATGCAAACGCCACACAGAAAGGCACCGGAGTCAGCATTCGAACCTGGGACCTTCTTGCTCTGAGGCGGCAGCGCTACCCACCACGCCACCGTGCAGCCCGTCATCAAACATACTGTATACATAACAAGAAAGAGTAAATTTCCCAATACAGGTAATTTACCATCACGTGCTTACCATTCCTTGACGGCTATGTTTTTCTTTGCAATAAACGCTCCATCCTGTTACACTCATTGAGTTTCTCCATCCATCCATCCATTTTCAGAAACCGCTTAGCCTAAGGTGACGTAACTCGGGGGTTTGCCTGTACGTAGGGAACACAAATAATGGCAAGCCACACCTCAGTCGGACAAACTGAGTCACGTATTACAGGTCTTTCCATGTTGCTTGTTTTGGGAAGCGCTCTGCTCGAGTCTCCACGCCTCTTTTTTTATATGAGCATCTTTAAATTCCCAGTATTGACCAGCGCCCTGCTGCCTTGTTTTGTTTAGTCTTATGATTTTATTTTCGTCTAGTCTTGGGGAAGGTTTGTGGTCCCACATTCTAGCTGTGTTTAGTCTGATTTCTTGGGCTGTTAAGATGCAGTCTCATTCCTGTTAAGGGAGGAAAATTCCACTCAAGCAAATGTAGCCTTCGTAAACTGTTGGTGACACAAGCATTCAAATACGGCATGCGCTTGGCTGTATGTTTTGGTCTACGATAAAAATGCCAGTTGACTTAAAATGTGTGAGATTTGTCTGTCTGGCATAAATGGCAGGAATTAACCAGAATGAGTTACACGTTTTAATATATTCAATTGGATCACGTCAAAAATAAGTCTCGTAAACCTGCTTCCACCCGACACCCAGAAGCTTTGTTCTGGATACTTAATGAAGCTGATTGCAACTGTCAACGAAACGTCGTATTTCATTATAACTGTTGTGGGTTCGGGGGCGGCACGGTGGCGTAGTGGGTAGCGCTTCCGCCTCACAGCAAGAAGGTCCCGGGTTCGAATCTCGGCTCGGGGTGCCTTTCTGTGTGGAGTTTGCATGTTCTCCCCGTGTCCGCGTGGGTTTTCGCCGGGCGCTCCGGTTTCCTCCCACAGTCCAAAAACATGCATAGGTTAATTGGCCTGCGGACTAAATTGCCCCCGGTGCCCTGTGATGGACTGGCGTCCCGTCCTTGGTATAAGCCATGCCTTGCGCCCTATGTCTGCCGGGATAGGCTCCGGCTCACCGTGACCCTGTACAGGATTAAGCGGTTTCTGAAAATGAATGAATGAATGAATGTTGTGGGTTCGCTCTCCAACATATCGGTGTTCTGAAGTAGCAAAGAATTAGCAGTTTTTGTTCACGTTAGGGAACCTTTCTAATCGGTCGTGTCGGGTGGAGGCACATTTACGATATTTTCTTACGTGACCCAATCCATAACATGAATATATTATGGATAAGGTCTGGTGTTTGCTCCTTGCGAATTATTAAGGCAGACTAGATTTTTAAAAATCAAGGTTATGCGGTCATCACAGCCATTGCCTCTGATGCACCTTAACATCGCTTCCGTGTGTGACACAACTCATTCTCCAAACCCTGCTCATGGCAAGTGGCCAGCAATGACAAATCGCGTCTTTCAGCACAGTACATTGTATAATATTTTTTACATAAGAGTTCATGACATTTTGTTGAAATAATACTTACATTGTAAAACTTTTAAAACTACAAATTGGCTCAGGGGTCAGAGGGCACTGAGCCAGCACCACTGACATCCTGGATTGTCAATAAACCACTGGCTTCTCAGGTGTAGCAAATTGATGGTCTTGGCACAATAAAAGTACATCAATATTACAGCTGTTTCCCCCCTAATATAGGTTGTCACAACGCTGAAACCTAGTTTTATTGACAAACGATATACAAATGAACTTATACAATGAACTAGCTTTAAAGGTCATACATTATTTTTCTCATCTTTAAATTAGAAAGCTGATTTCAAAGCAGTTCCGTGGCACCGTCTTCCGGTGCCATTCTCTGACATAAAGCTCAGAATGTCAATCTTCAGCTCGTGGCATAACGCCAATAGCACAATGGGATTACAATTGGAAAGCGTAAAATTACTTAACATTGGTTACACGAAAAGTATCGGAGGCCACAATGGTTGTGTCGAAATGAGAATTCCATGATGGTTGCTTTTCAAAGCTGTTCTTTAGGGATAACCGTGCCGAGCACTCTCCCTCCTCTCTCCGTTGCGACGTTTCGCCTGCCACGTTCGAGACATCTTCAGGCGTTGGATGCCTCCCAACGGGGAAGGCCAAACGTCGCGAAGGAGCGAGGGAGAGCGCTCGGCACGGCTATTCCGAAACAAGAGCTTTGAAAAGCAACCATCATGAATCGAGCTTTAAAAACCTACATCAGGAGAACTCCATGTGAATGTATTAACCGTATACTGCAGATACACAATAAACACAGCACCTTTTATTCTTTAGCTGGTTAAAATAAGTTGTAAATCAACAATGAGGATGGACTTGATTGATCAGTCGTCCATTGTTGGAACGGCTATACTATACCCTCGGCTGATAATTGCTTTTCAAAGCTGTTCTACGCTAGGCTGCCATTTAGGCGGCACGCAACGACTGTACAACCATATTACAGCTTTAATGTTTGTAAAGTTCATCGACTTCCTGCAGTCCGGTAGTTTCAAAACGTTCATGTGATTATAGTGCATTGCGCAGAATATTTGTATTCTATTACATCTCGACAAATGTTGTTTTGTCATTCGGTGTTTTGGGCACTGCACCACATGTTGTTTTTCACTTGGAGTGAATGCGGCGCTGGGATAGGCATGCAAACGATGGAGTTCATAGTATTCATATGGTTTTTGGTCAAAATATATGTAGTGAAATCAACTTGCTCTCGTCATTGGTTGGCCTCTGAAATTACCATTACTTGTTCTCTACGAGTTTCGTAAACAGTTTATACGTGTGCGACTATATCGTTTAAGGGTACGTTATTTTAAAGTAATTTGGCTCCCTTTTTGAATAGGAGAACGCTTGAAGTATCATTCCAATACAGAGGTATTTTATTTCTGTGTAAATATTTCGCTAATGAGTCCGATAATTTGAATATAACATCTGTTTGTGCCACTTTGATAATTTCCACAGTTATTTCCATCTGGTCCACGAGTTTACATTTTTGTTCACACGATGAAGGGCAGTGGTGGACACCAGGAACACTATTCACCAGTGACGTGCGATGGGGTCAATGGCTAGGGAAGCACTGGCTAGTATCAGAGCCAGCGCTAACGAGGATGCAGAGTGAGCGTCAATCACGAGGGCTCAAGACACGCCCCCCTCAGTGAGGCAGATGTGATAGCTGCCTCCCCTGGCGCTTTTTCATTGCAGTTTTATGACGAGACCAGCGAGCCTAAATATCTTTTACACATACGTGAAATAAGTTACCTGGACTATGGAAGGCGAGGACATGTAATGAAGGGGTCTACAAACATTACATTGGTGACAAACAGAGAGATATTAACCGGCACGTGCTAATTATCCGCGCTCCATTCAGTATCTGAGGGGTTGCGCAATCAGAAGGGAGGCTGAACTCGTCGCTGCCTCACCTCTCGTCTCTCCCTGTATTTGCAGCGGAGCTCCGCAAATTTGGCGATTTTGACAAAAAAATGAGTGAAATCATACAGAAATTACATTTATAACACAGATCAGTGGAAAAATATTAATATTAAGATTTATTTTATTATTCTTATTTTTTACTTTTCGTAACAGCTATTTTCATTAGAGTATGGCAGATGAGGCTCTGCCTCCCCTGACCGCAAGTCCCTGCTATTCACCTTACCTGAGAACTGGCTTGTTCGCTGGCCCAATCTTGTACAGGAAATGAGATGAAATGAACTATAAAGGTCTGTGTTGAACTCCTTCAAATTTCACAAATGTGTTTACAATTTGGTGACTCATGAGTCTGCTTGTCTCGCCATGTCCCAAAGTGTGACAGGTTTGTAAATCATTGCTCTGCCACTTGCAAAACACATTTTCTCCGTTTCGTCATCAAGTCGTCCGTGTCAATATTTAAAGACCAAAAATAAAAGGCATCCATATACAGTGGTATTGACAATGTTTTGCATGAAAACGTTAAAATACACATCGCTGCAAACGAGTAAACAGCTTCCAATGACACCTGCCAAAATCACCCGACACATTTAACATGCATTGCTTATCTATGAAACTGAGCAATTCTCATACAGCCGTGAAAACCTACATCAGTACAAATGTATCACAATATTTCGCTCCCGTGTACAATAGAGATTTTGTAGCATTATTAGATCTTCTGGGTTGGTGTTTTGCTATTTTGGTTTAGTCAAGTGACGCAGTTAGCCAGCACCAACCCGCCAGGCACTGCGTCCTATATATTATGGTGTTAGCGGCCGATTCATTCGTTTTTTTTGTTGTCGGGGGAAACTGGAGAACCAAGAGAAAACAAACCTGCGTAGAACAGGGGGGAGAATACACAAAGTCTACACAGAAAGTCACTCGAGGCAGCAATCGAACAGCCTCAGACAGGACTTTCTTTCTGTGAGGCGCAGATATTAACACTGCGCCACCCTACCTCCTAAATTTCACGAATGTCTTTACAATCCGGTGACGCATGAGCCTGCTTGTGTATGGGAATTTTTGTCTCGTCATGTCCCAAAGTGTGACAGGTTCGTAAATGAATGCTCTTCAAAGTGCAAATAGCATTTCCTCAGTTTCGTCATCAAGTAGTCCGTGTCAATATTTAGAGACCCAACATAAAAGGCATCCATATACAGTGGTACTGACAATGTTTAAAATACACAAGCTGCAAACGAGTAAACAGTTCCAAGTCACATTTGCCATAATCACCCCGCACATTTAATATGGACTGTTTATGTATCAAACCAAGCAATTTTCATGCATTGAGCCGTGTAAACCTACATCAGTACATAGATTTTCAAACTGTTTTGCTTCCCTGTATAACATACATTTTGTAGCTTTATTAGATACCTCTGACTTCGTATTTTGCCATTTTGGTCTAGTTCATTATGATGCTTAGCAGCCTTATTAAAATGAGCATAATGCATAGCGGATATATTTCAGTTACTTGAGATATTTTATCATCTATCTGGACTGAGGGAAAATGACACCCAATGCGTTATTCAGGCCAATCTCTGTATAGAGGCACTTGATTTTACTATAAGACAAATACAACACCTTGTTATTTTACTCGTTAATAACCAACTGAATATATTAACGCGCATTTTCCAGAAGGAGCATTGATGCTCATCTGTGAGCGAATAAAATTACAAGACACTTGAAGGGTGTTTTCACATTTTTGGAGCAGGGCTAGACAACTTATGTGGCACTTACTTATGAAAACAGACGATGTCTGTTGGGTTGATGTCACGTAACTATAGTTTACACAAGTGTCGGAAGTGACAGCAGCACTCATCCAGACAAAAACAGATGCTGTTGGGAAATGGGCTCAACATGGACTTAGTTTGTTAAATGGAAAAGAGAGAGGCTTGTTTTCAGAAGCACTTGGGAACCGGGCAGTCTGCTGGCAAATGTGAAATGCTGCCGATCAAGAGCAGCATGCCTTTAAAAAGGTCAGGACCACCGTTCCAAAACAATACCAAGAAAAACATAAACTGACCCAATATAATAAAACAAAGTAGGCGTTGGGATGTTGAGATGGCGTTGCTGAGCTTGTCCTGCAGTGTTTTGTTTTCCTAAAAATGCTACGTAAATAAATATCTAAACTTTGTTGGTTTATATCTCTACATCTTGCCGAAACGTTCATATTACATTTGTGCCGATTCTCTCCATTGTTAGTGATGGAGACACGACTGCTGTTTTGCTATTAAGCAAACCAAAAGGAACATTTACCAACACAAATAGCAGGACCTATAAGGTTTCCATCGTCCAAGCTTATGCAAACCAAGGCCTAACTAAAACAAATATTTCGAAATCAATTAGTTATTCGTGCCGCGATCTGCATGTTAAGAAACCAATCTATAGGCACGTCAAGGTTCGTAGTGATGGCACTAAAACGGGTATGATGTTGACCTATCTTTCCACATTTTTTAGTATGATTCGCAAACATGTATGGGTTTACTCTCTACAATGAGTTGCCCAAGTATCCCAAGAAAGTCCCAAGACTCATGAATCCTTTCAGTTTTGTGTACTATTATTTTGTAGATCGCAGGCCTGTTCTTACCTGACACCTACCAGAACCTTGGGATAACTTCTTTAAAAATTAAGGGCACAAATTATTCTCATAATTCTACTTTCAGTGTATTCGAAGTAGCCTTAATCATTTAATTTTCGTTGCTTTGGTTTTTATTAGCTGTGTTTTTTTCCTGTCGTTGTTGACATACTGTTCTCTCCGATGCCCTTGTGCAGCGCTTTGTGACCCTCGGGTGAAAGGCGCTCTATAAAATGCTATTATTATTATTACTTTAACTTTGTTTTTGCGTGGCAATCAAGTCCAACTTGATGGCATGGGTCTAAGCCAGTGGTTCTTAACCTGGGATGCACGCACTCCCTGGGGGTACGAGATGCCCCTACTGGAGGTGCGATACATGCCAGATATTTGTATTGATTGTTTTGTATGTGTTCACGTAATATATGTTCACGTAAATACACAAATATTAAAGAACAAAATGCAGACAAAGATGGGGGTGTATTGATGACTTGTAGACATGGACAATTATTAGTAAAAAAAAATCTGCTGTCTTTATGTCATATGTCCTATAATGTATCGATATTGCTTGACTCTCAGTTAATCTGCGTTGATGTTGTTGACATGCCCTTCTCTCCACAGCCTTGTGCAGCGCTTTACGACCCTTGGGTGAAAGGCGCTCTATAAATGCTATTATTATTATTGTCCCCAACCTACAGATTGAAGAAGGCACCTAAGAAGTTCAGAGATTAAAAGTTCATAGGCCAGTCACGATCTTGAAGCCATATCTATCTCTTGCATAAATATGCCTGCCCACATAGTTCACTGAAACCTTAAACTGCAGCCTACCGAAGCCAATTCTGGATATAAAAAAACTGGGGTATACAATGCCAAAACTATTGGAACATTATAAAAAAAAACACATTTTATGCTATGTTTAACATATTCCTAGGGTATTCTGCAAAATATCAGTTTACGTGGCTCAAATCAATGGCATAAAGAGCAACACTTGTTAAATGTTACCACCAACTTTACAGGAAATTGTATAAATGGCTGCGGAAGCTAGTAGGATATTGCGACACGTAACTACCCTAGCTTTACCCATTGTACAATACTGCGATATGTCAAGCATAAAAGACAAACAGGACATAGTATTTTGTATATTTCACATCTATTTATATAATTGCGGTACAATAATTCAATGTGTTGGCACAGCACATGTAGGTGTTGTTTACTTTAAACGTTTGTATATGTTTTTGTTGCAATGCTTGTCTATTATGATAATAATTATAATCATGATTTACTAGTCCGTTGTTAATCTGCTGCTTCTTCTTCTTTGCGATTCTTCGAAGCGCGATGTTAAATTACAGTTTCCCATTTTCTTACACAGCCCCTTGCATTTTCATTGAACTCC
>JAZEWU010000005.1:14747187-14768831 GCA_036362915.1 Geotria australis | reverse complement strand
GACAAGCGGTTTAGAAAATGGATGGATGGATGGAATTGTACTTTTATTTTACAAATGATAAATAGCTGCATCTAAAGTTGAGTGCGGTAAATCTGCCATGGCTGTCGCCTACGACCATATCACCCTGAATGCGATCAATCTCGTCCGATCTTGGAATCTGAGCAGTCCCGAGCCTGGTTAGTACTTGGATGGGAGACCTCCTGGGAATACCAGGTGTTGTAGGCTTTTGCCTTTTGCTACCTCAATGGGGTGCTGTTTACCAGCGTCTCACACATTCCAAGTTGAACTGACATTTTCACGTTTGGAGGGGGCACTGGTTACTGATGGGTGGAGCCCTTTTTCAACCCACTTTTGGATGAAAGCTTCCCAAATCACGCCAGAAAAACATGTAAAAACCGGAGACGGTGATGGAGTATTCTTATGGTTTATTAACTAAACTGTGTAAAACGAAAAATGGTTTATTTGACTCCTTAACCCTTACCGGTTATTTTCTTGTTTATTTGAAACAAATTTGCAATGCTGTGTGTAAATGCGTACAAAAAACACAAACCCCACAAATTATAGATGACCAAAAAAGAAACAAAAACCCTTTCCATGAAAACAATGACATCTAACTTAAACGAACGCTTTATATTTATAGCATCATAAACATGTTTTACAGTGAGCACTCCACGTATGGACTGTGTATTTACAGCAGCCTGCCACAGAGGGAAAGCAATTATTTAATACATCCAGACGTGTAGGTGCAGCAGGTCTGTGGGGTTGGATGACTATTGGCCTTTTCCAGGATACCTCATGAAAGTGTGGCACAGTGGTGAATACTGGGATCCTGAAGAGGTGCAAAGGTGAAAGAAACCTCAGGGTGAATCAACGATTGAACAAATCAATTGCCAATCATGTCAATGATTACTTTCATGATTGAGTTATTTGTTAAATGGCAAGTTTATGCAGTTTTAAAAGTCTGTCTCTTATGCAATCCATGTCCATGTATAGTTTCTTAAGTATCTATTCTAATGTATATAAATGATAAATGGGTTTTAACTACATTTTTGTGTTATTGCATTATTTAAGACCAAAGTAGTTATCAATATAACCTAATAAAAATGACAACTGAAGCAACGGATCTACAACTTACAACAATTTATACTGAATTATTTAAGCTTGTGAATATATGTTAAACAAATATTTTGATGACAATAATGGACAGGCATTTTTGAGATAAAATCGTCAACTTCTACAACATTGTATCTCCATTCGTCTTACTCGTCCAACAGCAGAGACATCCCAAGTGGAACATGTTATGTTCCCAAGAAGAGCCATCCAAACTTCACAACAGTGAAAATAATGTGATTGCCAATAGCCAATAAACAAGCCTCTGGCGTAAAAGAAGCTGGCTTGAACAAATAGTCATATGCATCACTGGGCATAAGGCCAAGTGTATAATCAGTGAAAATGTGAGGACGGTGTATAATTATTGTCAACGAATAATTTAGTTGAAGCGCTGTCTGAGTAGCCCAGTGGCTGATGGCCATTTCAGAGCAATGAGCCAACACTGCGAAGACTTCTGTCTAAATCCTTATATTAAACGCGGTCAGCAAGTGCACCGAGCTGGGAGTATTAGCCTGGTTACAAATAACTACGTGAAAAAAAGGTTATCATCTGTTTTCCACAGCATTGTAAAGAGGATTATTGAAATGCCTGCATCTTTGCCTCCTGCCTAAGCTCCTATTCTGTGACTATGACAGAACTGCTGATAATATCCAAAAGTATGAAGATTATGAGTTGGCATCAGCAGCAATGATGTATGCAAAGACAAATGCAAAACGCATGTGCAATGCAGGTCATATGACTACTGTAACAAACACAAATATTTGAAAACATTCCGTAACACCTTTCGTGTAGAAGGAGGCTTCAAGACTCAAGGTGGCCTTGCTCGGTAAATATATATTTGAAACGTATGTTCTTTATACCTATCTTTATCATCCATATCATGAAGAGAAAATTGTGACAAAAAGTAATCAAAAACAAATAACAAATAGAATAAGGAACCAATTGAGGGGATATACATTGAAGACAGAGCACTTTCGGTAGTGGCCTCTGCAGAGAATGCCCACCACATTCAGTATTAAATTAGTAATGGTAAAGTTGCCGATAAGTCATCTTTCAATGAAATCGCATTAAGTTTAATCCTCCAATTCAGGCATATAAAATGTAGTAATGTGTGTTGCCATCTATAAGAACTGCCAAATGTTCATCATACACACACATGCATCAAGTCTGCAAAACGAATTGTGCTTTTAGGCCAGAGTGAATGTAGACTTTATTTGCTTTGCATCATTGAATTTCTCGCACTCTTCTTCACAGTTGGTTTGAAAAAAAAATTGTTGGAGGAAAATGGTGAGGAATGGTGCTGAATTTTATTTTTTTTAAGTTTGAAATTTATTTATCACATGAGTATGCTACAGTTCACTCACTCATGTATATGTTTTTGTATTCACGTCCAGTGCAAAAAATAACGTTTCGCCTATATTAAAAGCACTTTTAGAACAAGTTAAATTACAGAAAAATAACAAGAAAATCTATTAAATGTAAGTCACCTCTAAAGGTGGCTTGGCGTTCCAAGGAAGCAGGCAGCCCAGATAAATGAAAATGTTTATACAAAAACAAGGCCCAAGTGAGCCAAGTGAATAGGAAACCCAACCGAATCAGGCAATTAGTATAGATTCTCAAGGGTATGAGGTGGTTGGGTACAAACCCCCAGGCATGATGGTCAATCCAATTAGTGGAAAAGCCGTCAGTGAATGAGCAGGTGAAGAGACCTGAGCCAAGGTGATGCGTTACATGCTATGGCCCATGCATCGTGATAAGACCTCGGTGTGCACCTCGCAGAGTAAATGCTGTACAAGTTGGCACCTTTGGTGCAAAACAGAGGCTAATGCTGCCGACCCTGTTCACATTGATGCAAGCAGCACTGATTTAGGAAAAAGGATACTTCCACTGAAAAAGCACACTGACATTTAAAATATATACATGCTGAAAGTTACTTCAAAGCTAATTACAAAAGAGGTACATTATTTATTGGCAGCATATATTTTCTAGTATTTTATGTGATTAAAGTAGCAGGGGTGCGCGTATGTCTGTGTTTAATGGAGGGAGCGGTGCTATAGTAGATGGCACATCGCGCTACGAACCCAGCTCCCCGAGTTAAATTTTTAATCATGGCTAAACAGTGGAAAATTATATCAGAACTGGTCTTGGGCCTCCCCTAGGTCGTGTGAACATGGGCAATGGGGAGACAAATATAGCTGAACTTTAGCACTGACCACACTACCCCTTTGCGTGCCACACCGACCATAATAGGTGCTCGCTAAATCTTTGTGTCTTTGTCTTTTTTGTTAGGTCAGGTAACAGGATCATGTGGGGGAGTGTGCTTATAGTGGGGAGATGCCAGTGCAAGCAAAAGGACCTCACAGCAGTGTGCATCGCTGCTGGATCCTCTTGGCCAGACTCTTCTTTTTCTTTTTCTTCCCATTGTCCTTGTTGTCTTCCATCTTCCGTGTCCGGATTTCACGCATCAGATCAAAGAACACCTGAAATAAAAGATAAATAATCATAAAATATTTGGGCCGGTAGACATTATGATCGTGAAACTAGTGACGCAGTCTCACCTGAAACTGCACAATTCAGCATTCGTGTGTTTGGTCAGTGAACACGGTAGTTATTGACAAGCAAGCACGTTTTGCAACATTGTAATTATGCTCATGTAGTAATACAGATTTTAAAACACTGGTGATTCTCATAATATACAGACAACAAATTGTGAAAGCAAGAATCAATTATTCAGAAAAATTACTTGCTCAAGTTTCATATTTGTTATTGGAGTCAACTAAACTGTAGAAACAAGTGAATTGCATTGTCTGGGAAAATTGGTTTTACTACACTACTGGCCACATTATATACTGCATAAATTGGGAAACATCTTTCTAAATGAAAATACGTTTAATCATAATTTTCTCCATTGAAATTAAAAAGCAAACACGCAGGCTTGAATTGTATATCGCTATCGACATTAATGGGCAAGTCAGGAAATATATGCAATACTTAAAACGTAATAGAATATCAAGACAATATCAATAAATATTACATCCACATTTGATGATGCAGACTGTCATCTGGTACCCATGACTGCTTAGAATACCAATCTCTATACACATAAAGATGCATAACCTTCTGATTGGAAACTGAATGTCCAGCCATGATCCACATGCAAAATATTATAACTGTGCCTAAGCTTCATCTGACAATCATATCAATTTGTTTTCCAAAAGTGGACTCGCCCGGTGACATTACACGATTGAGTAAATATATTTGTATGTGCAGTTAACAGCCTGAAACGGTACAAATAAATCCTTTAATTCCTCTTAGCGTTGCAAATTAAAGTTGCTGGATTAACATGTAATCTTCATTAACTAATTTCTTTCGGTTACAGTCGACAATTTCCATCCTGTAATGGCCTACTTGCTGGTCTAATGAAGCCGTCACCCAAGTGCCCAAGTCACCTTGTCGACGTTGGCGCGAGTTTTGGCAGACGTCTCCACGTAACCGACGCCCCACTGGTCTGCGCGTGCTCGCGCCTCCTCCACAGACACCTGCCGCCGCTCCTCCAGGTCCGACTTGTTCCCCACCAGCAGGAAGGGGATGCTGTCATCTTCCTTCACACGCAGGATCTGCTCTCTGCGCTCACAAGTACATAAAATGGCACATTGGTTCCATATCTACATGTGAAACTGTTTTGTCACCTGGACTTTCGTTGGGTGTTGTGTTCCTCACATTGCAATGCGCGTTTGTTGTTCTTATGTTTCCGCAAAGGAATTCTGTTACGCGCGCATGTTGTCTCGGCGCGTCCGGTGGTGACGTTATTGCGGCTGTCTGTAATTCATGTATCCAAAGTGCGTAATGTAGCGACGTTGCAATGCGCATTACATCATGTATATGCTTGTTGGGGATTGGATTCGATGTATGGGAATCGTTATGGGCGAACGATTTTATTCTGCCCTGTTCAGTGTGTTAAGCAGCCATTTTTTACACGTGGCTGTTGTCTGTAGTTTTTACCACAGAGTGTACCTCACACAGCTACAGCACACTTAGACAGACACGTTGAATTGTGTAAAGTGGTGAAACGTGTTAGGTTGTAATCCTGATTCTTCCTGCGTGTATAGCTTTGCGACGCACTGCTAGGCTAGACAGAACAGAAACCATCTGGCTGAAGGTTGATCTGTGGTACAATGCTGGCAGAATGATAGGTCATAGATAACATGTGTACACGTTTATAATAATGCAGCCATTTATTTATCAATAAAAGCCTCACTATGTTCCTGTACTCTCTAAGGAGGGTGTTGCACTGGCATGTCTGGGAAATTCCTTTTTAAGGAGTGGTTTTAGAAATGCAAACAAAGATCATCTCTACAGACTGGCCGTACCATAGGAATGTGGAATATCCTCCACTGGCTCAGGAACACCAATGAATATGAGCATCATCCCATGCTTATTGGAGCAGGGAGACAATGGCAATTATTTATTACTTCAATAAAAACGCTTCACACATGCCAATTCTAAAGTAAACACTGTCTCGCAGATATGGCTTTGCAAAGTTCAACTTTGCAAAGTTGAGCTTTGTAAAGTTCAACGTGTGTGTTTGCTCACTACAAATTATCCAACTCACACCAGGGTATATTAAACATTTACACTGAATCACCTAAGCAGCAAAATTAATGCACCCCGTCAAATATTCTTTAGCAGTAGTGGGAGAAACATCTCAATCCGTGCTGCCTGGACGCCTTGTTTTATTTACTATCGCGTGTGCCTACCTGTATATAGAGAACATGGTTTATCTCACACCTACATATATTTTTGGCACTGAAGGCTTTGCAGTGGCTCCAATAACTCACTGTGGCAGCACAAACGTCCATGTGTGGATTGAGACATCCATATCGCCAACATCGTCTGTGGATGACCTACTCCAACAAAAATGTGCTCACACCTGTGCATTTCACCACACTGGCTCATATTAACGCCATAGTGGTGCTGTAGTTGTGAAACATTTAGCTATTATTTAAATTGCACTGTAGTTGGGTGTGCTGGAACATGTAATACAACCTGGAACGGGGTGGCTAGAGTGTGCCAAGATCATGTGCATAACCTCCATTTGCTGGAGCAATGTGATGACTAAGATACAGTATGCTGCTGATCAATCTGTGTAGACTTAGTCTTCCATCATATATGCGGATCTTCTGTCCAGACACTCCAGTCATCTTACGTAATAGAGTAAATAAAGGACATTTGACAAATATCCCAAGCGGAAACTTGATCATACAGGTGTTAAAACCTTTATTTCCTGAGCGAAAAGATATATTTCATCTAAAAATAAACGATTTCACACCACTATGCTGCACTTAATACGTTGCTAAGCTCCTTAAATTTAAGTTGACACAGTGATCATGATTGCTACAGGCAGAATCCAGGGTGGCAATCGAACACAATTCCTGCAGGAACTGCCCCTCGTGCAGACATGGCAGTGTAGACACCGCCTCAGCATGCCCTCCTCCACAATCAACAGCCAAAAGCTGTAAAGCACCGGTTAGAAAGGGACAGCACTTTGCTTAAGAGCCTCAGTGTCAATATGTAAACATAAATAGCATCAGTGCCAGTCGAGCCGACTCCCTCTCTTTAACAAGAACACAAGCGTGAAATTCCGTAACAACTTGGACATAATGAAACTGTCAACGAATCGCAATGCCCACCATGCCTTTTCGCAACACCGATGTGACATAGCATCAGCATATCTTAGTGTTGCTGGGGAAACTGTTGTGTGGCAATTGTGAGCAAGTGGTGACAGCACGTACGATCTAATCGCAGTAAGAGCGGGGAGGGGGTTAACCTAGACCACCCACCGGAGATCAGCGGTGCCAGCGAACGACTCGTGCTCGCAGATGGAAAAGACGCAGAGGAAGCCCTCGCCACTGCGGAAGTAGTTGTCTCGGATGGCCGCGTAGTCCTCCTGCCCGGCCGTGTCCAGGATGTCGATCTGCACCTCCTCGCTGTCCAGCACCACCTTCTTGCGATAGCTGTCGGCCTTGGTGGGCTCGTAGTCCTCCACAAACTGCACACACCCGCGCGCATGTGTACATGCCAGCAGTGCAGGTTCCAGCACAGCAAACGTTAAGATGTATTCTGTTCTCATTTTGCCCTCTGGTGCCCATGCAGTCGTAGGATTCTTCGCTAGTATTTTTTGTACTATGCACCCCCTCCTCCAACTGTCATCCACAAACATTTGAAACATTCTCCTAGGGTGGAAAAAAAGTCTAAACCGCTGATCACAAAGTCCTCCCTTCCAAATCCTTACAGCAGATGCTTCCCAGCCTTATACAGCACTGTGTGATAAATGTCCCAAATTAAATAAAGTACAAATCAAAACTGTAATTTTATTTGATGAAGGTGTTAATCTTAAGTGTTGTTGTGCTTTATAGAGCATTTGGTTATGAACTTCTAGGATGATGGTCCAGATTCTGTGCCGAAAATTCTGCAATCATTTGTTCAAGGACCAGTTTCCGTTAGGACAGCCACTTGCGACAGCCCTCCAAGCAGTTTAAGCCTCAACAAGTGGTGCTCACCTTACCTACCCCAATGGGCTGAATCAACCCTAACTAGGATGTGAACTCACAGTCATGCTCTTGTGAGGTCAGTGTTGAAATGAGTAGCGACCCTATGTCATTAAGCGATCAGGATTAATAAGGAATTTTATATTTCACCAATAGCAAGTGCGTGCCCAATACATGGTCAGAGGGTTTGGGTTACAATTATTCCATATTTGCCTTTGAAAACATTTTTTTTATTTCATTTGTTGATGCGGGTTAAAGCATTCAGCCGTAAGTTGTTTTCTCAGAGTAATCCACAGGAGACCTTGGTGAATAAAATAAAGTTACCGCATATAAATCGTAACATTGCAGAAACTGCGTAGCGAACACATTCAACGAGAAAACAATATTCAAGTCCTCCAGCACTCAAGTAATACTCTAGTACAATGTTTCTTGTCAAATTGATTTTCTTTATTAGCCAAATGAGAACCTGGATAAAATAAATGAGATTGACTGAAAGTGAAATTACATTAACCATTGAATATTGTAAACAAATCTCCTGTTAACATAAAACAAAAGGCAACTTTCCGATAGTTTGCGACACATTAACAAAGCACCACCCAACCAGAAGCCCATAACAGAGGGCCATACGTATTCTGTCAATCAAAACTATAGAGGGAGATGTGAAGAGATGGGGACAGTACCTCGTCGTACATGAATTGCAACGTGAGCGCAGACTTGCCCACGCCACCGCTGCCCACCATGATCACCTTGTGCAGTGCCAGCAAGTTCTGCCCTTTGCACTTATTGGCTGCCATGTCGACCTGCACCACCGATCACAATTACGATACATGCATGCGAGTGTGATGCCTTCATAAACTCAGTTATAATAAATCAAGTAAATGTAAAAAGTGTCTCTATGCTCAACTTCACTGGGGGATCGTGAAGCGGTTGTGGAAATCCCACATTCATATGGTGGGGGATTCTATCTCTATAGAACAAGCGTTTTTGACTTCCCACCAAATGATGTAGTCTCACAAGATGATGCTCATGATTATTATCATCATTATAATATTTTACCCAGGAAAGCCTCACCGAGTCTCAAGTCTCTTTCAGAAGGGTTCTTCAACAATTTTGGGATATTTGGCAAATATCTGTAACGTTGCATTTTTTATAGCTATGGGAAGAAACTTGAGAACCCAGACAAAACAGGATGGGGAGAACTTCACACAGAAAGGCACCAGTCACAATTTGATCCCAGGACCCTCTTGCTGTGAGGCAGAAGTGTTACCACTATGTCACTCTATTGCGAATGTTAATGTCCATGGAAGAATGATGGGCTAAATTAACCTGAACTGGGATATAAGTTCACACTGACTATTATGAGTGCCATGTTTAAATGACTGAACCTGCCAGCTGTTAACATTTCCGTAATCAAGGTAGGGCATTCAAAAGTAATGTTATCAGTAAATAAATGAAAACTCAGTCAGGAGTGTGAGGAGTTAGATTACAATGAGTTAATCTTAAAACACACCCACGTTATTCAAGGAGATTGCATTTCAAATATTTAATCTCCGTAATACGATCCTGCTAATTGAAATAAGGCAATGATTGACATTTCATATGTTACCTAAAACACATCAAGTACTGAAGGTTGTTTCCGAGTATTTTCTCTGATTACCACGTAGGTTTTGTCTCAGTATTTTAGTTTCCATCCACATGTAAAATGCTCAATAAAAAACTGGCAAAATATTCGAACTTAGGACTCGCTTTACAAATGCGTTGCAATATTTGGGTAACAATTTTTGAGCAAATATAGGACTGTCTTTATCCAGGGGTTTTCAACCTTTTGCACCTCAAGGCCCTCTTGGCCCACTTGGTTCTGGTTTCCACGGACCTCTAGGTGGCGCTCGCAGCCTACTGATGGGTCACAACCCAGAACAGATTCTTTTGCACAAATATAGGACTAAACTCAAGTTTTCAAAGTGGCAAAAAAGTTAACATCTCAAAACTAGTGTTATTACTGTCATTTCTGAAAAAAAGATTCTGAATGTGCATATTCAACTCCATATTCATGCTTGTGATTTAATAACTTAGCACTCACGGACAAAAAATAATTTTGCAAGTGGATTTTTTTTGCACATCCAGGCAATTCAAATCCATGAACGCTGAAGAATATCATAAACATACTGTCATTGAACAACTATCGGGCACATGTGGGACTGTTGTGTTTTGCAGCACATTATGTGATTTGTATTGGACACCGGACCAGTGTTTGTTCACATTAACACCTGTGTGAATGACAATTTATGTATACACTCGGATGTATGCACAGTAAGTTTAGACCTGTTGATTTAAATAACAGCATGTTTTGAACCGGTCCTACAAGACACTGGTTCATCATTGGTCATATGCCAAGTACTCTTCCTGCTGTGCAACGTGAAAAATAGGTCTCGTAAAATAAGACCCTCAATATTTTCACACTTTACGACACTACGTTTGCACAACATACCACCATCGCTGGCCAATAACCAACGCATGTCATGGCACGCTTGTGTAACAGACAAATATTGTAAATGCTCTTAAACCTGGCGAACATCCATTTACACTCATGACTTGTTTTGCACTGGAGGCCTTGATTTATTGCACAGGAGGCAACTTGACTTATAAAGGAGCAGTAGCTATTTTGTGTGCAATGCAGTCATAAGTAATTTCAAATAGAGAACTCTGGACACGGTGACAATGGAACACAAGGGCCTATTATTGAGAATGACGATTATTCACATCATTAAATGTGTTTAGGACACTGGATCGAGAAATAAAGTCATAAAAGTAAAAGGAGAGAATAGTAATCACCTCAAAATGTCATCATAACAAATAATGTAAAATATACAAGGTTTACCTTTTTCTGGCAAGGAGAGAAGTGTTAAGATCTTAAAACACCAAATGGACACCTTTTTGCAAAGGTTCCAGTTTGCAAGAAGCAACACATGCTTGTGGCCAAAATATGCAAACAAATGCTATGATAATAAATGCATTGTCCTTCAAACGTATTAACCGAACACTAGAGACAGCTTCTTTTTGTTTTAAGATCGTAACACTTCTCTCATTGCCGGAAAAAGTTAAACCTTGTATATTCTACATTATTTGTACACTAGCAAAAAAGGTGCCCATAGTCATCATAACAGCCAATGGAACTGAGCACCAGGATTCTGACTCTTCTTCTTTGCGATTCTTCGAAGCACGATGTTAGGTCAGCCTCTGGACATCGTTGTCTTTCAGCTCGGCCTCGAAGTGTTTGGTAGAATTCGCAGGCAATAGCAAGTATTACCTGACAGGGATCGCGACGTGAACGCTTCTACCTTGACATAAAGATGTCCTTGTGTTTTTCAGTCATCACCAGGATTCATGTAAATTATTAATAATGAAATGTAGCCTAAATAATCCAGGGTCCCATAAAAGAACATGGAAAGCAAGAGGCGTTAATTGACGCAACATATCAGGGGAATGGTCTAAGCAGCATGCCAGAGAGCATTTTTGTCTAGTTCCTTTGTCATGTTTGCCACACCGCATAATTAATCATCTAAATGAGTTGAATTCTCCTATGTATTTAACACATGAAGCGATTTCGTGCAGTCAACGAACCGTATCGGCCTACTTTTGTTTGCTAACGAAAAATTCACATCAGTAGCAGCATGCACTGGGCGTGTTTCCCACAATACGTAATGACCACACCTTTAAGGCTCAGTTAACCCGGAGAACTGATCAAATTGTAACACTCTACTGTAAAATGAACACCAAGTGTTGTACTTATTTGGGATGAGTATTCAGGATGAGAACTGCATACTTTAAAGTCTAAATATTTTCCATGTTTGCTTCCCAGGAGACGGAAAAGGGTTCGGCTACGAAGTTGGCGCTGTTTATATTCTCATAAACATGGTACGTTGTTTCTTTTACAAAGGTTTTTTTAATTTACAGTGACAAAGTATGTTTCTTTACTGCTTAGCAGCATGCTTCTGTTTGAACTCTTTACAAAAAGTGTTTCCAAAAGAGAAAAAAAGTGGCAAAATGCTCCTACTTATAAATTCATTCATTCATTAAAATGATCTAACCATTTGACCATCAGATAAGACTTCTCTGTCCTGCTTAAGGAAAACGTAAAAAAATACAGCAACTCCAGTGGAACTAGTACATATTGTACAAGCCTTTTTGGCAACGGAATAACCCGATTTAAACGTGATGGCTTCAACACTGAAACAAACCCGCGGCACAATCACACGTGGTTCTGCAGACAACAATGCAGTCTTAAATAGCTCTTTCACCTAGGGATTTTGTTCCCTTCACAATTCGGACACGTGTTTGTATGTGTGGATTTGCTGCACACCTGTGGAATCGCTTTGGAGGTGGGGACGGTGATCACGCAATCACCACGTGTGAGATACTCCACCAGATGGGCTACATCATCGTCAGTCAGTTTCTATTGAAGCTGGAAGGAACCGCTGAGCTTGTTTAAATCATTGCCATGCCACTTTACCAAATTCCATAACAAATGCCGTCACGATAGGAGCATTATGCAGCTCACAAGTTTATCGCAGCATTATGAACACTATCTAAAAAATAAAATAAACTACAATTCTTTCGGGATAGCCGTGTCGAGCGCAGGGTAATCGCTCCCCACAGGCCTATCCCGAAAGAACAGCTTTGAAGAGCAACAGTCATGAATCGAGCAGTGAAAACCTACATCATTACAAACTGGACAGTATTGCTGCTTCAGTGGCCATGGTGGTTAAAGCAATGAAAGTATTTTAAAAAATAAACCTCGTTTCCTAATTCTTGAGGGGAATAAAACTCATTGGCATCTGTGCTTCCTGCACCCCCTCAGGGTGGTTAACTAGACTTTCCGGTTTGGATGCGTTTCCACGTGGAGGTGGAGTACCTGTGTCTTCCTTTCGCAGAGGTAAACTGACATTAATCACGGTGTGAAGAGAATGATATGTAGTGACATATCTATTAATCAGCTGTTTCATACCACAGATGTGTACAGTACAATGTGGGTGTAGCAAGGTGACGTGGTTTGCTCACTACGTTAGAAAGCCGGCTACCTGCATTAGATTCCAGGCTACGGCTAACGTCAGTGGTGAGTTACATCTGAATCAGTCATGCTATCCTCCTTACCCTTCATTAAAGCGTGAAGCATGAAAAAACAGCCCCCTAATCGAAACGCGGATTGACAATGAGCTGTAAATTATTCATTATCCGCTGTTAAACACACGCAGTGATTGAAAATTGCACTGATATTCAAGTCAGGTCGGGTAAATTGTCTGCATACCTCTGCATACACCATACTGCTCATTCACATTACGTTCTGTAGTGTAGTGTGTTAATAAACATGGCCATCAAAGAAAGTTATGTAATTATAAACGCTTATGGGTCGCTGTGTCTTTGATTCATAATATAAGTTTAAAATTTTAAAGTTACACACAACAAATAGTTAATTGAGTAACATGGGGTTACATAAATAACACCTACAATCTCCCACAACAGAGATCTGTTTTTTTAACGCATAGGTCTCCGTGTGTGCCTACTCTGTGGGCATGGACATAAAGGTCGCACAAACGATGCAACTGCTGCTGGGTTCTCTGGGACAATGATCAGTGGTAATAGCCGCTCTTCAGATTGCCAGTTTCACGACCTTTCAGTATATTTGAAGCAGCCTTAATCATTTTTTTTGTTGCTTTGGTTTTTATTGGTTGTGTTTTTTCTTTCGTTGTTGACATACTGTTCTCTCCGATGCCCTTGTGCGGCGCTTTGTGACCCTCGGGTGAAAGGCGCTATATAAAATGCTATTATTATTATACCTACAACACAATATTATCATGAGGATCATGTCTTGAAACTAGATCAAGAAACTGAGGAAGAAATTCCATGAGGTCCTAAGACCATAAAACCCGGAGACACGGAGACACCAGGGGGCCTTAAGGCTTGGACAGACTTCAGAAGCCAAGGCCTAAGACCCCAGACTCAAAGATTCCAAAATGCTAAAGACCCCAAAACTCCGATTTAAAAACCCCTATTACATCTCATATTTCATTACAAAACATATGTTAGTGAATGCAAGTTTTAAAAAATGCAATGGACTGATAAGTACATACATCATCTCAGCAATGCTGTATCACAATGCAGTACACGATTCAATACTGTAACGTATTTAGAATTAATTGTAATGAATTATAATACTGAATTGTAATACATTCAACGGTGTGTATAGGATCAGTCAGGAGAGTTATTGTACGGTGCTATATTACATGCTAAGTGCACGGGAGAATGTATACAACTCAGTGTGGGAGTCATTACAATACTGTACCGACTGCAGTACAGGCCAAGCACTGGAGGACTGTCAGTCCGAACATACCAGTTTGAACACGTGAATAGTACTGTCAGCATAGACATCACTACCATTGCAGATTACACACCAATAAGCACAGCATTCACAACGCAGGTATTAAGAGTAGTCACGAACAGTAAGTACTGCCATGTGCGCACAGTAGTCAGTATACATACTACGGTACAGTACAATAATTACGCTTTAGAAACTGTACAGTACATCAGAAAGCCCTGCAATCATCACATCGCAGGCATTCCTGTACAACCACTGAACCAGTTACAGTAGAGACCGCGCCTCATTACAACGTGCAATCAATAAACAACACAGTACATCACATACAGTACGGTACAGTACTGTAGTAAGGTACTCACGTAGTTGTCGCAGCAGCAGTACGCACAGTCCGAGCACTACCAATAGGAGCAGCAGTACTAACACCACGGAAGGGCGCGGTAGTTGTGACCACTAACAGTACGAATAGGAGCAGCAGCAATATCCCCTAAACAGTACAAACACGCGCAGCAACACTACCCGCACGTGCAGTACAAAACAGCACACACAGGAGCAACAGTATTACCAGCGCAACGCGGCAGTATCCACTGCCAGGACTGAACAGGAGCGCAGTAACTGCACCAGCGACAGAGTCGCTGTCGTAGCAGGAGCACGCGCGGTACTAACAGTGCTAACAGTACGAACGGGGGCGACGGTAACTCACAGGCCGCGCAGTACGCGAGACGCGGGCAGCTCTCTCGGCCTCAACTGCCGGCTCCACCGACACGGGTGGGGCCCGTGTCTGTGAGGGGGGGAAGGGGAGGGGCGAAGGGGAGGGGCCCAGTGCGTGAGGGGGAGGGGCGAGGGGAGGGGTCTCTGTGGGGGGGAGGGGCGAAGGGGGTCTGCCCGTAACTTCCTGTCGGCGAGCCTTCGAAACTTCACGTGGACTCGAGGTGCACATGGCCTGGCACAGGTGCCGTGCTGACGTGGTGTGAAAATGAAGGGGGAGGGGCGTGACCTGTGTAAATGGGAGGAGCGTGGAAAGGATGGAGGAGGGGCGTAGGCTGTGAATGGCAGCCCATGACACCTGGGTCTGTCCATGACACCTGGGTCTGTCTGCCCATGACACCTGGGTCTGTCCTGTGACCTCCTGTCGACGGGCATTCGACACTTCACGTGGCCTCTGGGTGCATATGGCCTGGCACAGGCGACGTGGTGACGTCACCGCCACTTATTGGCGAAGGACGGTTGTTGTTGTTGTGTGAATAGGAGCGGTGGCCCAGTGGTTAGCGCGCTGGGTACAAATCTGGCGACCCGAGTTCGAATCTCGCTCACGGACCACACCAGTGAGGATTGATTTTCTAAACCGGTCCTGGGCCTCCCCTAGGTCGACTCAGCCTCAAATGAGTATCTAGTGCAGTGTGTATACATTGCCACTAGGGAGACAAAGGCGGCCGGGCGTGGTGCTGGTCACCCACCCCCTAGTGTGCTGTGTCGACCTTCATAGGTGCTCGCTAACGGCACTTGCCCCCTACAGTCTGTTAAGGCTGTACGGGAGATCTTTGTCTTGTGTGAATAGGAGGGGTGAGGGGGGGGGCTGTGAGTGTGGGTTGTGGCCTGTCAGTGTGAGAAGGCAAGGGATGTGCTGGGATAATAATAATAATAGCATTTATATAGCGCCTTTCACCCGAGGGTCACAAAGCGCTGCACAGGGCTGTGGAGAGAACGGCATATCAACAACATCAATACAGATCAACTGAAAGTCAAGCAATATCGATACATTATAGGATAACCAGTCAACACACGCATGCTTCTTTCCAGGATAAGCAGTATTATTGAAAAGATATTATTATTTGATTTCAAAATACAATGACACAAGGCTGTTATTGTAGGGTCGACAGTCCAACGCAATCTTAAGCCTACTTTCCAAAAGGTTTCAAACAAGGAATTATATTTTTCAAGTACATGTAAAATAAATCATCAAAACAAACACATCAATGTTCCGGTTTTTATTGTAGGAATCAACACAACATCGATGTATTGGAATAGAACATCATTGTTACAAACGTATCATTATTTGAATTATCTAATTTTAAGAAACATATTTTACTGGAGGGCGGCACGGTGGCGCAGTGGGTATCGCTGTCGCCTCACAGCAAGAAGGTCCCGGGTTCGAATCTCGGCTCGGGTGCCTTTCTGTGTGGAGTTTGAATGTTCTCCCCGTGTCCGCGTGGGTTTTCGCCGGGCACTCCGGTTTCCTCCCACCGTCCAAAGACATGCTGCCAGGTTAATTGGCCTACTGAGTAAATTGCCCCAGGTGCCCTGCGATGGACTGGCGTCCCATCCTCGGTATACCCCTGCCTTGCGCCCTGTGTCTGCCGGGATAGGCTCCGGCTCACCGCGACCCTGTACAGGATTAAGCGGTTTCTGAAAATGGATGGATGGATATTTTACTGGAGACTCAGAACACGTTTCTTTATGTGCCAACCTTTCGTGGCCAGATTAGCAGTCCGTGAGAGTGACCAGCAGAGGGCATGAGGTTAACCCGTGGTGGCGTGAAAGCTGCAGATCATGGTATTCCTCCACATAAATCAGGCTAGTGGGGGTCAAGGTAGAAGCGTTCACGTCGCGACCCCTGTCAGGTAATACTTGGTGTTGCCTGCGAATTCTACCAAACACTTCGAAGCCAAGCTGAAAGACAACGATGTCCAGAAGCTGCCCATCGTGCTTTGAAGAATCGCAAAGAAGAAGAAGAAGGCTAGTGTATTTACACTTACCAACAGCAAGCCACGCCGCCTTCTGGGAGTACATCATTATAGCCGCATCTATTCGATGCATGAAAACTCTGCACTCGTTTTGACATACAGCCTCATCGACAGAGGATTTCTCAATAATACTAATGTTGTCATGTGGAACCTACACATATGTGAAGGAGGCATATTGTCTGCTTACAGTCAGTGTTTAAGCTGGAATGAACCGTTGAGCCATGTAGCTCTTTTTAATAGTTGTACAACGGGGAGGGGATAAGCAAGTTACAACATCTCAGGGCATTGGGTGCAATTTAGTCTGGACAAATAACAAAGTACCTACCCTACGAATAGGTACTCTAGGGGTAGGTACCCTTCTTCCTAGCGTGTAACACGTTCTACTAACCTCAGGATAGTGTAAAATAAACAACACGGACTTCTGACGTGTTAAATTACGAGTGTTTATTTCCGAGCTCCACTCGGCCACACTCCACAGCCCCGGGCACAGGCTTGCTTGAGCCCAATTCGCCCAGTGAGCTGCAGTCTAATTAAACGCTATGGCCTGTGTGTGGCAAAATTCTCCCGTGGGCCCCCACAACCCCCACTCAATTCTTCTTAATTACATTTATGGTCTGGTTCCACCACAGTAGTGCAAAGGTGGGAACTTAACGGTGAAACAGTGTTAACGTTTCAGAAGAGAAATAAATAAGTGGAAAGTGAAGCTGAATTAAGACGTTGAAATCCTTGGTGTTGTGCAGATACAATTTGTGCTTATGAAGGCTCAAGGAAGGATTCAAGCCCGGAGCCCTCACTTCTAATATAAATATATAATAATGTACATACAAACACTTGGCCCATTTTATATATATATACACACAACGGATGTATATGTTCTAAGGACACGGCCAGTCGTCCACTGCCACCTACGCGCCTTGATAGTAGTCGCTACTTCTGGCATTCCTGCCAGGTTACATGTAATGTTACCAGACTAGCACGTTAACATTTTTCACTCCTGGTTACATTCCAGATTTATGACGTGTTTGTTGCTTTGCCATTACGGGCATGTGAGGGTTAAGGGGTGTGGTGATAGAGTGACATTTGGATATAGCATAATTTCAATCTAGATAAGACTCATGCAAACTTTGTGGTCACACTTTTACAGAATTTCTGTAATTGACCATAATTTACTCTAAAAGTGATTCTGCCAGATACATTAGCTCGTTTTCCATAATGGATGAGCCCCATCCCTCAAACATTCCCACACCCAACCAATAACCGTGGCAGTGCCGATGGGAATTGGGAGCATACGTGCCTGCCCTGGCATGGCGCCCTGGCACGATGCTCCCTAATTGGGAGTAGCACTAAGATTTAGCGCTGCTTCAAGCAGCTGAAGAGAGACAATAAAGATGCAGTTGAAGACTGTGATGAAGGCGATGATAGTGGCACTGATAACAATGAAGATAGTGGTTCTGATGATAATAAAGATGATGGCAATTATCAATGTAGGTGATGATATATATAATGATGGTAATTTTGAATGAAGACGATAACTTATGCTGAATGAAGATGACAATAACGAAAACACTGCCAATGCAACTAATGATGATCAACCAACCCACACCCCTAACATCATCATGAGGAATATGTAGGCAACTCGTGTCTCATGTTTGGGTGGTTGCTCCTTGGTATGGGACTTGGTCTTCTTGAGGCGAGAGGCATCGATTGCCTGCCGGCACCCGTTTGTAGAGAAGTCAGTTACTCACAGCGCTCCCACTTTAAGGTGGGTGCGGGACTTTGAGCGTTGACAACCAATATGGTGGCCAAAGCAGAGTATTGAAATCACCTTCCAATGAGGCCATGGAGCCTTTGAGTACAATAGTCCCCAAACCCATTCTACCAGTGAAAAGAAGCCACCGCCCTTTAACACCATTGGTGAAAGCTGATCCCATTCTGGGCTCAGTTGCCCGTGGGAAAACTCAGGATAGGTGCTTCTGATGTGTGCCATTACCGGTAATGAAATATAAGTTACTGGGTTCAAAGCACCGCGACCCTGTATTGGATTAAGCGGTTTATGAAAATGAATGAATGAATGGGTTCAAAGCATAACGCACAAACCACTGTGCCATAACTACCAGCAAATGCGCTCCAATATGAAAGGGATGTGATTTCCCAAAAAAAATACATGTATTATATATTAATAACAATTCTGTCTGGATAGATTGCAAATCTGGACAGCAAAAGGCTGCCGATGCATTTGCTAAGAATGAAATGTGAAACAAAATAACGCACAGCCTTTTGCAAACTACTGCTATAATGGGGCTTTTTTCACCCAGCGAACACCGCGAATACAAAGGGTTAACACGCAGAGCGCTGCACATCATAACTGCCATTTCATGACTATCACGCAATCTAATTGGATTTCGAATAACTTTATTGCTTTGAAAGGAAAAAAATTAACAAAGCGTTCTTAAAAGGAAGAAGATGAAATGCAGAAGTACACTTGTAACAAATGTGCATTGTGAAACGAAATGTACACCTGGCAACGCCTAAACAAGAACAATTAAACGTGACATTTCTTGATAGCATACATATACATCTCAATGCACCTCTGCATACCAACATACCCAACTTGGATTTGTATACCATGTGCAGCTCACTCTAAGAAATTACTTATACACAGTTTGATTGTTTTCCCTTGAAGCTTTCTACTGTTAATCTCATATTGGCAGTTGTTTGTTCACGTTTGCTGGAAAGATCAAGTAAGACTCCAAAATCATTAAGGTTCACTACTATATTAACATTAAAAAAACAGTGAAAAAAACCCTTAACAGGAAATGCAATGGCATGAAATATCTGTATTATATATACGCTCAGATCAGATTTAGATTCTAGTGTTTCTAACCTTGACATCACCCATCGCACTCCACACTTACAAAAAAATCTCTCAACAGCTGCTCTGTCAGGATAGCCATCAGGCATCTGATGATGCCTCCGACATGAAAGGCAAAACATCACAATGGAGAGGGGAGGAAGACTCGACACGGCTATCCCGAAAGAGCAGCTCTTGACAGCAATACTCATACACTGAACTGTGAAAAACCTACATCAATACAAAAAACATCAGTCATATGTCATATACAGTACTACAGCATAACCTCTTGCGTTATGTGAAATGCATCTATATAACATTGCATTTTTTAAAGTCACATTCAGTTGTATTTCTGTCATATTTAACACTTTTGATGTCATTGTGCACCACCGTGAGCCAGTCTAAACGTACCCCGACTCACAACAAACCGACTGAGCCGGGCACCGCGCCTCCGAATCAACGGGTGCAACGCGCCTGGAGAAAATGCGCCACGCGTTACAAAAGTAGATTATTATTACCCTGAACACATGCTAACACAGGTCTCCCTCTCTGCGCCATAGCGAAACTGCTGTTATATATGTTAATTCCTATGCCTTATGTGGATACAAATGTACAGTCCTATTCACTGATTCACTAGCATCCCATTGTATAAAGGCTGAAGAGGCTTAAATTTAAGTATTTAAAAAAAACAGCTCACTTTGATCACTGTGGACTCATTATCATCATTATCAGTACCCGTTTAATCAGGTACAGAGTCACAGGGGGCCGGAGCCTATCTTGGAAGACACGGGGTGCCAGACAGGGCTATACCCAAGGATGGGACATCAGTCCATTGCAGGGCACTGGGGGAAATTCGTTTTCTCACATTAACCGAGGCAACATGTATTTGGACAGTCGGAAGATCCTGTAGTTTTCGGCGAAAACCCACGTGGACACGGGCAGAACATGCAAACTGCACGTAGAAAGTCACCCTAGCCAGGAATCGAATCCACGCGTTCTGTCTGAGAGGCAGCGGTGCACCACCATGCCGCCCTGTATGAATTTAAATAACTTCATTGTCAGTTTGGAAAAATACCTCATTTGTTGACCACCTCCTAATGCTTAACGTGCTTTACAATGAAAGCAACAAACACTTTTTTGGCCCACATAACATACGATTTAAGGTAAATTGCAGTCATAGAAATGAAGGTGAGCATTACAGTGAACTGTGTTAAAGTTAAATATAGTATAGCTTTAATTTATCCTATACTCGTTTATGTCTCTACGAAAACAACCACATCAGATCATATTTAATCAAATGCGTACGACTCCTACGCCTCCATACTTGGGTGTGAAGCATGACAGCGTTATAAATTACTCACTGTGTTTCTTTAATCGCTAATAGTGCAGCATTCAATGGGTTCACATTGGCAACATGTGTTCATGTTGAAAATAAAATAAAAAGCCCATTGCCACAGCAAATTAAAGTTTTCATCTAATGACAACTACAGTGAGCACTACGCATAGAACAGCTGGTCTCAGCTGCTCACATACCTTACTTGCTCTCTGACACCCGTCAGGTGTTACACTACACTCAGGTGTTACACTTTTCACACGCTTTTGTATACAAAGGGTGGAACAATAGTTCGGTTGTTTAGCGCACCTAACTATAAAACCCAGAAACCTGAGTTTTATTCCCCGCCATGGCTAGTATCCGTGGTCAGTGTGGTAAAATTAACTCGAAGGCATTCATGACCAATGTTATCCATAGTGAAGCTCTGTTTATGAGTTTAGGTCATGTGAAAAAGTGTGTAAGTGTAGTGCACCCGTCGATATGTTGGAGAAAACGAGTGAGCACACACATCACTTACCTTCAAAGATGGTACCGACGTTTCGCTGAGACTTCCACTCAGCTTCATCAAAGCTGAGTTTCCACTCAGCTTTGAACCCCGCAGCAATTGTCTAAGGCTGAACCTATCCAATTGATGCTTGGCGGCCAGACAACTAAAGTTGCTAATGCAGTCCGAAGCTTAGGTGTGACT
>JAZEWU010000005.1:14724558-14736802 GCA_036362915.1 Geotria australis | reverse complement strand
ATCCGCGGCACTAACGCCTTCCGTGCGACCAAAAACTAACCTTTCGACTCACGACACAAAAACCATCCCCGTGAGTTTCGTGAAGAATATTAAGTAACGAGAGAACGGACACACGGAGACATTACATTTCAGTATGCATGTCTCTGTGTTAGAATACGGTTGAAACATTCCGAGGCAATGAACTTAGCGCTGAGCGAGCGGCGTTACCTGTGAGTTAAATTACAGGTGCGTTCCTGGGTTGCGAAACGAGCGCCAGCGCTGCGGTTCTTACCAGTCCACGGCGGCCGCCTCTCTGTCTCTCTCTGTGTGTCCCTCTCCTTCTTGGCTGGGAGTGAGAGCGAATAGCTCGGCTGCCTCTATAAAAACACAGCCGCGGGCTAAGCACCTGTGTAATTGAATTAAAGGGTGAAGTATTAACCAGGTTAACTTCAAGCGCCGACCCTCCTTTGTGTACCCAAAGTTGCGTTGCAAGTTTGCTTTAACGTGGGGGGGAGGATCCATATCGAGACTTGTACTCGCGCATTGGAGGAGCCTGTGGTAGGAGGGAGAGGTTCATGACATTCCAGTACGTAAAAAGCAATCACAAAGGTCCTGTACCCCTTCAAGGATGTCTCAACCTTCAGTTTAGTAATAGCCGTTTTACAGGGTAGGTAATACTTTTTGTTATTGATGTGTGGCCCAATACGCGCCTCAATGTAAGCCGCTTTTTTGATAGAAATTATCTGATAGCAGGGCTTCTCTCATTGTTTGCGGATTGGTAATTACTACCCAGGCAAATACGTGCACGACGGGACACAATGGGCTAAGATACTGATTAAGCGGTAGACACACTATTTAAAGGTTCTTCATTGAATGTTCTTATTATCATGGGGATTCGTGGCCTTACAAGCCGATTAAAATCTTTAGGGTGCCCTTATAAACCCCTCAGCACGTTTGTCTGCAAGAGGTTTCATGTGTGTACCCAAAAAAGTAATTACGGCTCGGGTGCCTTTCTGTGTGGGGTTTGCATGTTCTCACCGTGTCCGCGTGGGTTTTCGCCGGGCACTCCGGTTTCCTCCCACAGTCCAAAGACATGCTGCTGCATAGGTTAATTAGCCTGCTGACTAAATTTCCCACGGTGCCCTGTGATGGACTGGCGTCGCATCCTGAGTATAGACGTGCCTTGTGCCCTGTGTTTGCCGGAATAGGCTCTGGCTTACCGCAACCCTGTACAGGATTAAGCAGTTTTTTTGACAATGAGATGAGATTTATAACAGTATCCCGTTATAAAGCTCGTTTTACCACCGGATCTCCCATCCCACACCCCGTGTAATTTTCTTCAGTGCTACAATGCATTCATATAAGTGTGATTGATGCTCTCACAAATCACATGTCAAACATCTCGCCCGCAGGATATGTTAATATTCATCAGACTTAGAGCCATATTTGTGTCTAGAGATGTATGCTGTAGAGCAACGGTTCCCAACCAGTTTATGTGTGCCGACCACTACTAGATAGTGACCAAAGGATTTTGCGGATCACAACGTACGCAAGCCGTTTTAGAAAAAAAACAAAAATAGCCTATAATAATTGCTTTTCAAAGTTGTTCTTTCTGGATAGCGACGTTTCGCCACCCACGTTGGTGGCATCCTCAGGTACGCATGAGGATGCCTCCAACGCGGGAGGCATCGACCCGTGAAAACATAAATCAGTATACATAGCTTATGGCTGAGGGAAGTCTCATGTTTTTTTTATTCAGCTGCTGCAGAGTTTATACAGAGGTGAAAGTAAGCCTGTATGGTCTGATACGGCGTCTTGGTAATAAAGTGGCCGAAACATTCAGCTTAGTACAGGTGGCATGGGGCCTTGCAACACGACAGTACCGGTTGTGAATATAAGTTATCTTCACTCCTGGCTGTAGGCAAACCAAAGGAACGATCTCCTCGTGTCGCCAACACAGACTGTTGGGGCAAGTTCTCCCCCGATGGCTGATGCTGAAGTAGAACCACAGCTGTACATTGAGGTGGATCGGCCAGATGATTGGGTCTCGAGTAGCGGAGGGACGCATCGCTGTGATGATTTGTGAATTGGGTATTGAGTCACTGTGTGTTCCACGGTCTGTTCCAGGTGATGACCGTCTCACACCCGAGAGCGTTTGATGTTCGCGCTGCCAGTGAATGAATACAAGAGCGGGCGGTGCGGCAAACCTTTGTTCCCCCGGTGCTAATGTTTATACTGCACCAGATACTTACTTGAGGTTAAGACGAGCTGGGTTCGAATCCCAGCTCGGGTGCCTTTCTGTGTGGAGTTTGCATGCTCTCCCCGTGTCCGCGTGGGTTTTCGTCGAGCACTTCGGTTTCCTCCCACAGTCCAAAGACATGCTGCTGCATAGGTTAATTGGCCTGTTGACTAACTCACCCGCGGTGCCCTGTGATGGACTGGCGTCCGATCCTGGGTATAGCCCTTCCGTGCGCCCTGTGTTTGCCGGGATAGACTCCGTCTCACCGCAACCCTGTACAGGATTAAGCGGTTTCTGACATTGGATGGATGTTAGATTATAACACAATGATACTTACTTTATGGACTCTGAAAAGCCTAAGCGAACTCTGGTATGATTGTATAATCTTTTGACTGATTGTAAAATACTGTCAGCATGACCCAGCCAGCTCTAAAAAAACACCTACACAGCAAACACATTTGTTACGTACCGATAATACACACTTTGTGGAATCTGAGTGTAGCGATTCCATCTTATAAACTGTTGTGATAATTCTACAACGTTATTTTTTACAGGGTGAGAGCTTCAGTAACGGTTTCGGTTTCGACCAAATCAAATGCTCCGTCATAGGCCAGAAGAGGCAGGCATATATGCATTTGATATTTATTCGTCTTTTCTAGAATATGGTAAATCTGTGCTGGCCAATGCCTTTCCTTGGGAAATGCACTCCTGAGATTTAATATATAAAGTGTGCGACATCGCTTTCCAACCTGGTGTATAGTGATGTATGTCTGCTTTTTGTTCCAAATCATTTGAGAAGGCATTTTGTTAATCATTGTCAAATGTAACTCTAAACTTTCTGCACCAATCGTTCAGTGTCTTGGCTTTTTGAGAAGGCATTTAGCTAAGACTGAGCCCTCAGACACATTGTATATTGCTGCTATAGATTGACATGTTTATGACACACACTCTGTCGACATACAGCACTGTACATTGAAACAAATCACAAGCCTTAGCCCCCTTTTTGAATGATTGTTGGATACACATCGAACGTAAAAATTGAATTTTTATCCAAGTATGTTTATTAGTTCATGTTTTATAATGTATTACTGGCACCAGTATACTGTTGACTTTTGGTAAACCGATATTTGGCTATTGCCAGCATACCACACACCTTTTCCAGATATTATTAATCTTTTAAAAACAGCAGACAGAAAAAATGTATACAGTTTGTATAGCAAGCCTACCTGGCACCATTTACAAAGCAAGGCGTGTGTTTACAAAGGCTAACCCCTGCAGGTCGCTAAGCACTCCATCTCTATCCACACATTTTCAAGATGTCACTTTTCCTCGCTAAGGTCGCGGCGGCAGTAGGCTGAGTATGGCGGAGCAGACCTCTCTTTCCCTAGAAACAGACTCCAGCTCCTCCTGGGGGATTCCCAGGCGTTCCCAGCTGAGAGACAAAGTCCCACCAGCGTGTCCTGGGTCGGCCTCGAAGCCTCCGCCCAGTGCTGAGGTGGCATCCTTACCAGGAGCCTAACCAGCTCAACCGACGCCTCTAGACCTGGAGGAGTAGCGGCTCGACTCCGAGGCTCTCCGGGTTGCCGAGTTCAGCAACCCTGAGGAGAAACCTTATTTCGGCCGCTCGTACCCGCGGTCTCGTTCTCTCGGTCATTACCCAAGGTTCGTAAACATAGTGCATTTAGCCTTATATATATTCAAAATATGACACATTTAAAAAAAGCAAAAATGTAACAGCATATCAAAGGAATTGTTTAGACAACTGGTCAGGTAGTACGTGGTCCCTTCTGTCACATCTTGAATGAAATGTTGATTTACATGAGTAGTTATCTGCGTAGGTCTTTTAACAACAAAAGGTACATGTGCACAATTGTTTCCACTCTCGTGGGAGTCACAGGTCGATAATATAACGACACTGCTCACACACGTCATGGTCACATTCAGGCCCACGCCCACGCCTATCAAACGATGAGTAGACGTGCCCCAGGATAGTTTACCTCATCTAGTCTAGACACATTGACGCTATATGTTTACATTTCGCATGGACTTCCTGAAAAAAGCACTACATTCCTTTTACAGCAATACCGCAAGTAAACACGAGATATATAGTATATAGATGGACATATATATGGGCACCTTGGGATGGAGTGGTGACAGTGATTAGTACATTAAACTATACTCCTAATGAACTTTCACCTTGTGAAAGGTATCTATTTGGTGTTTTAACATCTTGACATTTGTATTATTGCCAGAAAGGGTAAAACCTTGTATCTTTTGACATCATCTGATGACCTGAGTTCAATTCCTGGAGATGACTAGATCAATCCACACTGACCAGCATGGTAAAGTTTGGTCAAACAACCCCCATGACTCATATTGCATGAAGAAGGCCTCATCCAGCATTTGGATTGACAAATAATTTTAATATAGAATGGCATCACCTGCCAGCATTGTAAAAAAAAAAGAGCATTGTAATACAGTTCCAATAGGAACAACCTACTTATATACTCACGTGACCTCAGTTTACTATTATTAATAATATATTTCAGCTGAAACATCCTTTGGGATGGAATAGCTCCTTTACAAGGGGTACAGGGTCGTTTTGCACAAAGCATATGCGTAATAGCACATATACAAACATTGCATTGAAAGTTTTATCCAGTAATACATTCAGGAAAGACCTATTGTGACCATTAAGATTGATGTAAATGGTTAATGCATATCTGTCTGGAAAAAAGCACTGTATGAATAATTACGAAGCTTCACCCTTTTTGATAGTCTCTTCTCCCACAACATTCGCTTCCCCAAATATAATATTACGTTACTGGCCTGATCATGATCATGCCTGTTAGTCATAGGACTTGAAATTATAAAATAATATTTTTGATTTATTCAAAAATCCAATATGATTTTTTTTACTGTGTTTTTCTGCTTTTCCAGTGTATTTATTCAGCCACAATAGCATGACGTGGCCACAATAAGGTCCTTCTTTTAAACGAGAAAAGTCTAACTGATTCCCAAAAAATTATTGAATGTTTTACGTAAGAATGTACAGCAAACTCCTTACTAATGAGTATTTTTAACTCAATTTATGAAATTCGTGATACATTGTTTTTGATGGCTGCGACAAACACAAATGATTTTACAATGTATTGGCACTATGCATGGTTCAGCAGCGTGACTTAATGCATTGTAATTGTATTGAGGCTTTGCTAGTAAAATATGCATCTGTAGTGCAAATTCAATAACAATTCGGCCTCCATCCATTTTCTGAACCGCTTGTCCTGGTGAGGGTCGCGGTGGCAGCAGTCCAAGGAGAGTGGACCAGACATCCCATTCCTCAGCAACAGATTCCAGCTCTTCAGCTGGAAATGAATACGTGGAGCAGCCTTGTGGGCCCACCACCCGCAAGGTGAAGGGTGAGGGTCGGTTGCGATGTCCTCACGGCAACGAAAAGGACGGACTTAGACAATTTGGCCTCGTGGAAGAAATATAAAACGGTGATCAAATATATCACCTACTTTTTACTTCATCACTTATACATAGCGTTCAGGCAACGCATTTAAAATTAATGAATCACATGATGATGATGAACACTTAATTCATTCTGTCTGAGCCTCTGGGAATTAACAAACAACACATTTTAATTACCATTGGCTGGCTTTGTTCCACAGTTCTCTCCTCAAATGCCTATGGTGTGGCCTAAAAACCCGCTCTCCTGGTAGGACTCACTTTTAAGCTCAAAAGTGGGCCGTGTTCCAGCAGTTATACAGTACATGAGGCAATCTACACACTTGCAGTTTTTTTTAGAAAACTACCAACGATGCATAAGCTACATGGCAAAGACTTGTAGTCAAGATTTGCTATGGAGGGTGGGCGATCGTTGATCGATGTTCAGTCGAAGCCGAGCTGAAAGACAACGATGTCCAGAAGCTGACCATCGTGCTTCGAAGAATCGCAAAGAAGAAGAAGTCGTCGGATTGATGGGATTCGCCGTGATTTGTCACTAAACATTGAGCCATCTTACACTCTGGTCTCATAGCGGGAGTCGTGTACCGAGCAGGAAGCAGGGAGAAGAGATAAAAATGGCGTATATTTACTTTTTTATCGCAATTTGTTCATTAATGTAAGTTTGTGACGGCTTGCTGTATGATAATATCTCTCCATAGCTGTTCTTTCTGGATAGCTGTGTCAAGTGTAACGTCTCTCTCAATTGCGACGTTTCGTCTCCCACGTCAGAGGCATCATCAGGCATTCCAGTGTGGGAAGCGAAACGTCGTGAAGGAGAGAGATGGAACACTCGACACGGGTATCCTGACTGAACAGTTATGGAAAGCTATTCTCATTTGTTCATTAAATTGCGCTTCTTTGTTATTTATCCATCCATCCATTTTCTGAACCGCTTGTCCTGGTGGGGGTCGCGGTGGCAGAAAGTCCATAAACCAATGATCACTTGCCCCATCGTGCTGCTTCGAAGAATCGCAAAGAAGAAGAAGACTTGCCCCACACATTATGATTTCCAAAACATCTTGGTTATCTAAACGGTGGTTGTCTCTTTAAATTAGAATTTTACCGTTATTCAGTAATACTTTATATTATATATAGAACGCACTATTTATGCTTGGAAAAAATTATCGTGGATAATGGAAAGTAGTGAGTGGTAAAAAAAATGTCAGGCATAATATAAGACTATTAATATCATAAAATGAAATGTCGCTCAGCTAACGCATTAAATAGACGTCGGTGAAAAAGACATGTGTTTCTCTTTGTGGTTCAAAATGGTTAAGGCTCAACTGTATACCGTAGCTCTATCATTCGTATTTGACAATATAAAAAGCAGGGACAATTAATAACATCCATCCATTGTCAGAAACTGCTTAATCCTCTACATGGTCGTGGTGAGCCGGAGCCTATCACGGCAGACACAGGGCGCAAGGCAAGGCTGTTCCCAGGATGGGACGCCAGTCCATCATAGGGTACTGGGGGGAATTTAGTCCGCAGGCCAATTAACCCGCACAAAAAGGCACCCGAGCCTTAGAGGCCAATTCATGACTAATACCTGTTGCTCAGCTGGCTATTACAGACTTCCATATCCTCTTTTTAATAAGTTTGTTTATTTTTCGCACTCATTAAAGATCAACTCCTTTTTGCTATTTTTGGGTTACAGTATCAACTAGATTTTTGAGATTCACTGATCCACTCTGTATGTTGTTATCCAAATAAAAACATGCAGAGCTACTTGGACGTTAGATGAATCGTCTGTTCGATAGCCAATACAATGATCCACGTTTATTTTGGGGTTAAGTGTTTTTTATGTCAATGACAAGCATAACACTATGTGGCCTAACCCAAAAACAAATATGGATTATTTTTAATATTATCACTGTAGATTATTGTTTTACGAAATAAAGACTCGTAGTAGTGTCAGCAGGGTGTTTGTTGCTCGTGGTCTTTGGCCAATTGCGTATTCTTGTACGTGCAGTCACTGTTTCCACGTGGTTCGTTGACACATTGTGAGTCTCATCATTTATGAGTTCAATGCTGACTGAGAGCCGACTCTGCTCCGGATCACGGCGCTGTCTGCCTGCCTCGGCATTTCCACAAGCAGAGGCTCCATTCGCATCGTGGTGCTTTCATGAACTAAGTTGCTGTAGTTTTGCTCTCTCGTGATGTCTCGAACAGAGCCGTTTAGGAACACCCCATCCTGCTGGGACAATTGAACAGGATGCCCACGCCTTTTCGTCGATTGAGGGTAATTGACGGTCGACTTAATTGAGGGCAAAGGAAATAAATATTCCTCTAAATCTTTGTCCATGCTCTCTGTCCTTCTGAGCCTCCATCGCAGCACCTTCAGCCCGATCAGGTTGATCTCGACCAAGCACAGCAAAGCCGAGATTATGTTCACCACAAAGTAGTAGAGGAGGAAGACGTTCTTCTCTGTGGGACGCGACACGAAGCAGTCCACCTTGTTGGGGCACGGGAAGCGCTCGCATGGAAAGTGAGACTCGATGGTGAAGCCGTACACGAAGTACTGGCTCACGAGGCAGCCGATCTCCAGCACCAGCTTGAACACCACGTGGATAACGTACAAGGCGTGTCTTCTGTTCATTCTCTGTGACTTGCTCTTATCCCACTTGGCTTGTTCATTCGTATTTTTAAATGGTCGTTTTTCAATCATCTTCTCTGCCCTTTCCTCTTTGGTCTGGCTGTGAATGGCGTATGCAATGAAGGAGAGTGGAGGTACTGCCAGCACCATAATCTGGAATATCCAGAAGCGGTAGTGTGACATCGGGAAGGCCTTGTCATAGCAAACCTGGAAATGAAAAGAAAAACACCCAACATAAAACTTTATTGACAAATTAACAAATTTAACCTAAGTCTTGGACGTATGCATCGATATACCGTGCTGTAAGACCCTTGACGTGAATGGCAAGACTTGACCACATTTAGACACATGGAGAGGGATCAGTACTTTAAAATCAGTGTGGTGCAACGCTTGCACCCCGTTGCCGGATGCTGCTTGTACCTCGTCCTCACTAGCTGACATGTCCCCTACAAAGCTGTCCTCTGCTCTGATCAGGGCTACGAGATTCCATCGCACTCACGCTTACACTTGCTCGAGTCGACAGGTAAGTTCCAGCGAAGAGGGGTTTATTAACGAAGTCGCAACGATACTGTGATCAAAACAGCGTAGAGTAAATCACACGGCCAGCTCGGAAAAATGCCCAGACGTCGCAACCTTTCACTTGTGAGTTAGGTGCCGTGAGTTAGGTACCAACCATCAGTGCCTGCGGCCAGATACATTGTACTGTACACTATTATTATGGCCAGAAAAGGCCTGATTCACATGTCAAATATTTCCTTTTGTCTATTGTTTTGCACTGATGACTCCAGTCCCCATAACGGGTCAAGTTGCAGCGATGGTAGAATCAACAACGTGGGTATAAAACGCGATCGGCAATTGTTTAAAATGGATTTATTTATTTTTCCCTCGTGGAACTCTAAAAAAGGCGCATTTCAGCCAACCAAATCAACCATACCCCTTGCATGATCATAATCATAAATTGTGTTTATAAGGCACACGTGCGACCAACCAACCACAAAATGCACGGAGACTCTACTCTGGCTACCCATCCACAAACGCATCACTTACAAAACTGCAATAATATGCCACCGCGCTATCCACACAGGACACCCTAAATGCCTCGCATCACTACTCCGGCCACTCGCATCAACACAATCCCCGTACTCTGCGCAGCTCATCACAGCACCTACTCCACACACCGAGCTCACGTACAACCTTAGCGAAACGCCGTTTCTCGGTCGCGGCACCCACAACCTGGAACAGCCTGCCACACCTATTGCGTCAAACACAATCCCCCACAGCCTTCAAAAAAACTCTTACAAATTCACCTCTTCACCGACTCACAACAAACCGACTGAGCAGGGCTCCGCGCCTCCGAATCAACGGGTGCAACTCGCCCGGAGAAAATGCGCCACGCGTTACAAAAGTAGATTATTATTAATACGAAGAGAGAACGAGTCGGAGACGCGAGGAAGCCGCAGAGAGGCGGAGGAGGCAGCCAGGCGGTTTGCCGGCGCCAACATGTCATCACACACTTCGTCCTAAATATTAAGTTGTTATCGACCAACGTACCTGATTGCAGCCTGGTTGCAGAGTATTACACACGAAGGCCTCTTGCTCGTCTTCGTAGAGATTGTCGCCGATGGTCGAGAGGACCATCACGCGGAATATGATGAAGATAAGCAGCCAGAAGCGTCCCATCATGGTGGAGTGGACGTTCACTACCTGAAGGATGTCGCCTAAGAAGCTCCATTCTCCCATGATGCCGTGCAACGTCTGGGTGTCACAGACTCGAGCTATGCAACGACGATTTTGGCAGAAAATTGTCTCTTCATACACTCCAGTTTGCGGGATTAGCTCTGAAAGATAGACAAATGGGTCACATTAATGTTTTAATGTCCGTTACATAAAGAATGGAATACGACATTGCATTATTTACTTCGCCTGTACTGTATATAGGCATTCATCTATGTACGTCATTTTGCTCATTGTTAGACTTGTGATTGGTATGAGCTGGTATAGGTGGTGAGTGGATTTGACGGATTACATTTTCAGGGGTAGAGTGAAAGATGCTTAATGAAGGGACTAAGTTCAAAGTGTTGCTAAGCTTCAGATAGTTTCTATCTGTATGATAGAATTCCGCACAGCTATAAATGTTATACGCCTACATCAAAATCTCAAGCGTCTGAGTGCTAGAAGTTAGTGTGGTTCAAGTTTAAATGTTCATGCATTGTCAGTTGTGAAGTCATGTCCATATGCAGTACAGTATTGTTCACGGCTATCTTTTATACTAAAGATTGCAATCCATATATATGGTACCAGTGTGTATGTGTGACAGTCTCTACCATTACAGAAATGGGCCACTGACTCATGTAGTCTCGTCAAAACCATAATGACTATTAAAAGGTTGTACAGTAATAATACATAGCAAACTTTCGTCAAGCCACTCCTAAATGAAGGCTTCCATACGCCATATCAGTTATGGGAATTGGAGAGAGGGAACACTCGACATGGCTATCCGGAAAGAACAGCTATGGAGAGCAAATCTAATTTTGCATGTAATCAACCAACCTAAAAGACTACAGTATATTCCTTTGCAGCCCCTACGTAACAATGTGTTCTCATTAAGTCCTCACTTTCAATTGCAACTTGCTTTGTACTGGAAAAGATTGCTTGCGAGTAATTAGATATGAACTTCCTAAGATTCGGTCTGCAGTAATTTATTGATCATTGGGCACAGGGGCACTCGCACTGGTAACCACCTGAAACAAGTCAAGCACATCCACACGTTATTTTTGTGAACACGTGTTTCTGTGGCTATGCTGGCGGCTGCCCTTGTCGTATCTTGTGTCCCGAGGCAGTAAGAACCAGTTGTGACCAGTACAGAGAAAACACATTATCTCAGCTAGATGCTGATAGGTTGATACGTGAGCTGGTCACATGTCCGAGAAACAGACATTATATCTTTACACGCATTGCATCTTTTGTATGGTGCCATAATTAAAAATGTCAGCATTTTCAGTTTTCGTGAATTTAGAAGTACAATTAATTCTGCATATCACTAACTATTATTGCTACTGTGACCTGGTGAAAATATTTTGCTTTACATTTCAGTTTGTTTAAAAAATGGTTTGTATATTGTCTTTTACTGTGTGGAGTTAGGCATGTGTGATGACTGGAATTCAGCTTTTCATTATACGATTGTGTATGACGATGACATAGCATTGGTACAAAATTAAGCTTTCGCGAACACCAAAGCCAGGCATTGAGATGATTGAACTTATGAAGAATGATATATTAATGCTCAGTGACAGTTGAAAGTGTGATCAAAACGTCAATTATGGTGGATGAGCGCGTTTTAATAACTGAAATAAATTCAGTTAATGAACAAGATGAAAGATTTAAATCACGCCATAAGTAACTTATATTCAAGGAGGTATAGTGTAAGAACATTTCCAAAATTGGTTAAGTTTATAGCAGCGGATATGACGAATACACTTCCTAAAATGACATGTTATTTTAAATCTCTCATCATCTTTACACTGTCAAACGGCACTGTAATTAAAGCACAAAACTGACAATTGTACGGGCTCCACTTGCCAGGGCTCCACTTGGCAGATACCTATCTATCCATCGGACGACTGTTGACTTTTTTCAAAGTGGTACTTCGTTTAATAATAATAAAAACGACAACGCGCGCAGTCTTCGCTGGCGCTTGGGCGCGGTCATGAACGCGAGGCGCGGAGCCTAGACTCGGGGTCTTTAGCACGGGCCGAGGAATAGGTGGGTTTTTAGATGTTGTTTGAAGGTTGAAGGGGATTTTATTTGGTGATGCCTGTGGGCATTGCGTTGCAGTAGTCAACGCGGCTGGCGATGATCGTGCAGGCGTTAGTGTGAGCTGTTTGGGTGGAGCGTAGATAGATAGATGTTTCTTATTACAG
>JAZEWU010000005.1:14681850-14699282 GCA_036362915.1 Geotria australis | reverse complement strand
CCCTGTATAGGATTAAGCGGTTTCTGAAAATGAATGAATGAATGAATCTTTCAATGACTCAAGTGACACACCGTGTTTGTTTGTGTTCTAATTGCCTCTACAACCATACTGTTTGGTTTGTTTTTTGCTTTTGTAATTTTTTTTGGTGACACCCAGATCACACTTGCAAATGAGAGCTCTTCCCAGTCTCTCGAGCTCTCACCTCGTGAAACGAAAATAAACCTGAAACTCAAAGATGAAGCTTAAACTGAAAAGTGTGCTTCAGCACATTAACGTAACGCCCGTTGGACAAGCGCGGGTGGCTTACACCCCGGCGCCGCACCGATAGCAATGACGTTGGGGTCAGAGCTAGTTGCGTTTAATGCCCATCTCTCGACACGTACCAACCGCACATCGTGCTAACAACGTGGAGTCGTCAAACGTTACAAGACACACCCATTTTACGGTGGTTACGATCATCGGCTAAAAATAACGTAATAAATAACGTAATAAATGACGGATGTAGAACAACCAGGGTGTAATTTGAGCAGGATCTGAACATAGTTCAGCACCCCGCACACCACATCCAGTATACCTCTCACGTGCCACGACTGCAGTCTCTCAGTGACAATAATCAGTGCATAACTAAGCCACGTGTAAACCCATCACGGTGGTGTAGCGAAGCTGTACTGATGTATTCACGGCTCGATCTACGAGAATTGATCTCCATAGCTGTCGTTTCGAGACTGCCGTGTCGAGTGTTCCGTCTCTCACCTTCGCGATGTTTCGCCTCCCACGTTGGTGGCAGAACCCGTGATGAAGGAGGCAGAACGAGTGATGATGGCTCCAACGCGGAAGAGAAAACGACACGGCTATCCCGAAAGAACAGCTATGGAGGGCAATTCTCGCACCGGAGCTGCTTGATGACATGATGACGTCAGTGTAATCGTGCCACCTCAGTCAGGGTTGTTCACATCTGGGTTTTATTCTGCATGACCGATAACCGCAGGAAAAGCCGGTCAGCCTGGTTACCGGTTTCCCGCACGTGCATTTCAATCAACAAACAATGTCATTGTTACATTTTTAATTGAGAAATGAAGCGACCTCCCGGGGTTTCGTGGTTAGCACACTGCACTTGCAACACAACGATCGCTGGTTTCATTCAATCTCCCGGCGCGATGGCAGAAACGATTGAGTACTTGTATTTAAGCGGCGCCTTCCTTGCATTACCATAATCTCACCGGTTATCGGTTCCTAGCTTTCCCAACCAGTAGTCAATCGTAAAAGTGGTTACCGGTTCGCAAATTATCGTTGAACCCAAACTGAAATATCATCAAATATTTGGTGAAGCTGCTGCGTTGTCGGTGGTGCGCAAGCACAATAAAACTCAACACATTCGTCAGTAACCCTGTAACCTGAAAATGATATCCTGTACAATAGACGATGTTCGGGCAATGGACCTTTTTTACAGCACAAATCATATGAAGAGACATTTCCCAAAACAATGCCTCATATATATTTACTTTTAGGCTCCACTTCTTTCCTATTTAAAATACAACACGCGTGCAGTCTCGACGCTACGAGCCACAGCACCATTAGCTATTGCTATCGTAATCTTACACGTGTACACACGACGAGGCTACCACGTGCACACACACACACAGTACACGTATACGCACAGTCACAATACGTGACCTGTCAAGTTCAGCACACGGCGTCAAGTGGAATGCAATAACTCGTCTGAGTATAAATACTAAACGTACGAGTAAAACTGTCGTTGGTACGCTGCAACAGTGAGACTAGAACAGGGAAGAGACAGACGGCACAGTCCGTACACGAGACACACACAGAGCACAGCGACGGGGTGAACAGACGGGGCTGAGTAGGGGAGACGGTGCAGGGCTAGAGTCGATGTGGAGTCGGGGAGAGGGTAGATTGGCAGGGAGGACAGTCGATGTGCAGGGGAGAGAAGGGAGCGTCAGGGTGGAGGAGAGACGTGAGTGGGTAGAGAGTCCGAGCGGTGGAGCGCAAGATAGAGAGCCAGGGTTGATTGGAAGAGGTAATGCAGGAGTACAGAATAGGGTTAGAATAGGGTTAGAGGAGGGAGACAGTGCAGAAGTAGAGTCGTCGGGGTTGACCGTTGGCGGGCGGTAGAGAATAGAGGTGGAGCGAGTAGGGATCGGATTGTGACACAGGGGGCTGGGTACGGGACTCAGATTTCCGCTAGAGCGTTCCAGAGTCGGGGGGGAGTGCTGGGTTGAAATAACGTCAGCAGTGAGTGCGAGCGCTCGGGTCCCAACTAAGAACTGGGCATCAGAGTCCTAAGCTAACGAGGTGATGCTGTGTAGGCAGTGACGGGTTAGAGGTGGGAGCCGTGGAGCCGCGCGCTCAGCCGCTGGACAGCTGCTTGCGGATGTATCGCGACACGAGGCGCTGGGGCCGCTCCTGGTAGTCGGACAGCACCGCGTGGGGACTGCTGATCTGGTCGCCCTCCAGGCGGTTCAGCAGCGTGACGCACACCACCGCAGCTGTGGAGGGGCGGGGGGCAGCACCGCACGGCACACGGCACGCACACCACGCCACGCACGGCATGTAAGTCAGAGCGACACCGGCCACACTGCTCCTCGTCCATCCTTGCACAATCTCATCTCGTTGTCAGAAACCGCTTAATCCTGTACGGGGTCGCGGTGAGCCGGAGCCTATCCCGGCGGAAAAAGTCAGCCAGTCACTTTTACAATCCCTAAAGGGAGCCTGTGGCTGTTGAGGCGAGATGGCGAGGCGGGCGCCACACATCGCTGTAATAATAAGCAGCGCTTTGTGACCCTCGGGTGAAAGGCGCTATATAAATTGCTATTATTATTATAATTATCTGTCGGGAGGGTCCTACCGCGGACGCCGCACAGCTTGCACATGGCGGCGAAGACGGACGACTCCATCTCGATGTTGCGCACGCCGGCCGCGTAGGCGCGCTTCAGGTACTCGAGCTTCTGCGCCGACGTGTAGCAGCACAGCGCCCCGTCCAGACGGCCCTGACCTGCACGGGCCGACAGGTCACGCCAAACGAGGTCAACTGAGCGCTTGCACTGGAGGTGAAAGTAACCCGGTCCGGTCCGGTCTACCGGTGAGAAAGTGGCAGAGGTGTTTGGTACGGTACAGGTGGGAAGCGGGGGTTGGCGATGCGACTGTACCGGTGAGAAGGTTAAGTTGCTTTCATCCCTGTGGTGTCACGCGTAGAGAGGTCACCGGTGCGGAATCGCCCGTAGGACAAACATCGGATTTAGAAGGGACGACCACGAAACAAATCAAATCCAAGGAGGGTACTCATAACTCAGGTGAGCGTTGACCAGCGCCCACTCTCACTGGCAGTGCCAGTGCTGGAATATCAAGAGCTTACACAGCAGAGACCAGGGCAACAACAAGACCAGGGCAACAACAGGCGACTTCCCACTCAGCAATCCTGACCGGGAGGTACTTCAATTGATCCCGTAATTAAGATGGTGGGGGCTGAGTTGAATCTGTCGGGGACTTTAACTCGTGATCTCGCGACAGGGAACAACGCTGCTCTGCTGAGCGACATGCCAGCTGCTGCCGAGTGAGGGCCACCCAAATGTCTCCCCCACCCCTCTCTCCACCACATTAGTAAACTTGTACAGAAAACAGCGGCGTAGCTATCAGGTGTAGAAGCAGTGCAACTGCTTCAGGACCACATGGGCCGGAGGCACCCAGACACCGGGCAACGAGGAGAACTCGGGGAAGGGGACGCTGGGGTGTGTGTGGGGAGCGGTGGCCCAGTGGTTAGTGCGCTGGGCTACACAACTGGCGACCCGAATTCGAATCCCGCTCACGGCCAACACCAGTGACGATTTTCTGAACCGGTCCTTGGCCTCCCCTAGGTCGACTCAGCCTCAAATGAGTACCTAGTGCAGTGTGTAAAGCTGTAAACATTGCCACTTGGGAGACAAAGGCGGCCGGGTGTGTTGCTGGTAACCCACCCCCTCGTGTGCCGTGTCGACCTTCATAGGTGCTCGCTAACGGCACTCGCCCCTACAGTCTGTTAAGGCTACACGGGGGATCATTAGTATTTGTCTTATACAGGGGAGGCCACTCCCTTCCCCACACCAGGGCCTCCACCAAACCGGCTCGGTGCCACTGCTCAGGGGCTCGGGATGTCGCCCCGTTCGCCGATCGTTCGGCAGCCCCCGCCGCTCACCCTCGTAGAAGTCGTTGGTGCACATGGTGTCGCCCACGATGGTCGGGAACTCGTCGGCGAAGTCGTCGGCGCAGCGCAGCAGCTCGTGCGCCAGCTCGGGGTCCAGCTCCGAGTGCCGCGTCACCTCCTCGCCCAGCACCACCTGCCGGAACTCGGGCCGGAACTGCTCGTCCACGGCGGTGCGCGACACCACCACGGAGCCCGGCTCCAGCCCTGCGTGGTGCCGGGGGGGTCAAGGGGTCGGCGAGGGAGGTCGAGAGCACAATGCGGGAAACACGCGTGACCTTCTGACCCCCAACCATCCGTGAGTCGCGGTCAGCGAGCGACGTCGACCGCTGGGAGGCGTCGGATCGACGAAGCTGTTGGCGTCAAGAGTCATCCGGCGTCGAGAAGTGCCCTCGTGTTGGACGCTGGCCGTCAGCAGGATTGTACTGAGAGCGAAGCATGGCACGTAAGGGTGGGGCGTACCGGCCGTGTGTGTGTTGCACCGTCGTACAAGAATACCTGATGTTAATGAATTAACTCGATGTGGTTTTTATGATCAAATAATGGTTGTTTTATAAGAAAATGAAGCAGCAAGAATCCATAAACATGCTGCCCAGGTTAAACTGGCCTGCTGCGTAAACTGTCCGGCACTGGCATCCCATCCCGGCTAATAGCCCTGCCTTGCGCGAGCCGTATCTGCCGAGATAGCCAGACTCCAACAGGGACGTGCCCCTCTGCAGGATAGAGCGACGCTTGACAACGACGGCGACACGTTGAGAGTCGCGGCGAGACGCGGTGCGGTGAGAGCGGCTCGCCGTGGCCCCCGTGTGGCGGCGGCGGGGACACGCACCGATGCCGCCGGAGGTGCCGATGCGGAAGATGCGCACGTGGCGGCTCTTGGCGTGAAACAGCAGCTTCACGAGCTCGTGCAGCATGATGCCGATCGACGGGACGCCCATGCCGTGCTGCGGACGCGGGCAAAAGCGGCTGTCTGACACGGGGAGAGAACACGCAAACTCCACGCAGAAAGGCAACCCGTGCAGGGATTCGGACCCGGGGACCTTGTTGCTGTGAGGCGGGCGGTGCTACTCACTGCGCCACCGTGCCGACCAAATTGTGAAATAAAACTGTGACATAAATCGTTAATAAATATTTGTTTAAAGCTGTCACTTAAATGACTCGACTCTGGTATTTGTCGGAACATCTGCTCCACGCTCGCCCGAAGTTACGTACGAACGTGCCGCGTTTGAGGACTGCGAAGCGCGTGGAGTGGCGCTGGTGCCGGAGTGAGAGGGGGAGGCGAACTCACGCTCACGGACAGCACCGGCCCCACTTTGTACATGCAGTAGCGGTCAGTTGCCTCGCACAGGTTCGTGGGGCCGTCCCCCTGCTCGGGCAGGCCCAGCTCCTTGCCGATGTAGCGGGCAAAGGCCAGCATGCGCCACGCGCTGCCGCCCACGCACACAAACTGACCCACGCACGCACGGCACACACAGGCAACAGACACAACATTCCCCCGTATAGCCTTAACAGACTGTAGGGTCAAGTGCTGTTATTAAGTAGCACCCTAACCCAGCACCGCGACCAGCCGCCTTTGTCCTCCTAGAGTTGTTTACACATAGCATCGGGTACTCATTTAAGGCTGAGTCGACCTAGGAGATGGATTTGGCCGAGCTGATCTCCTATGGACGTGGCCCTGCCGTCCTTCCATCGCAATGTATGGCTGTGTTTTTTATTTGTTTATATGATCGGTTATGTGCAATGCTGTGTATAAATGTGTGTTTTTGTGTTTGGTTCATTTGTTATTATTTTTTTATTTTAATATATTTTTGTCAATGCGCATGTTTGTGTGGCAGGAATCCCGCAAAACGCTTGCAAGCTCACTGGGTATTTTTCTGCCTTAATAATAATAGCATTTATAATAATAATAGCATTTGTAAACATCTATCTTATCTATCTTCAAATTTAATTCACATCCTAGGAGATCAACATTGTTACACTACGCGGCGTGTGGCCGGAGAATGTGACCGGAGAATGTGACCGGAGAGCACGGGGAGTGACCGGAGAGAGCGGTGAGCGCATCGGTCAGTGACTTCACCTTGACGTCTCCGAACATGGCCGGGAGGTCGTGGGTTTTGGTGGAGAGGCCGAAGTGATAGAGGACATCATCCTGCAGGGAGGCCAGGTGAGGGTTTATCACCTTGACCAGGCCGCTTTGGAGGGGAGGTGGGAGGTGAGAGGGGAGACCAGTAGCAGGGAGGAGGGGATTAGCCGGTGACAGGAGGAAAAACACTCTCGCGTACGCCCTGGGGACAAAGGCAGGCCGCACAGGTGTTGCACACACGGAGGCGTGTAATTCAACGACTGACAGACAGCTGGCACCTGCTAAATCGGGCTCTTCGTGGCGCAACTGATAATTATTCAACAGCGTCACAAGTCCCCGTGCGTTCTCAGCAACGGTGGTGTTTTAAGAATAGAAGTAATTAATTAAACTGAGCAATTGCATCGTCGAAAGATCAACACAACCGCACGAAACGAGTTTGCGGGAGGTGCTCATCCCGATGTACGGCCATCAGCCGTTGGTGGAAACTCCGCATTCTCATGGCCGAGAATGGTCAAGTTACGGGACAACCGCAAAGCGGTATCACATCAATCGTCATCATCATCAGATATGAAAACACTACTGGATGACGGCCTTCCCAAATCGTCACTATCCCTCGCATTGGGGTGGCGTTCTCTCCAGCGTGTTTCCTCGATAGCAGGGAGCGGTGGCGCAGCGCTTAGCGCACTGCCCAACGAGCCCGGCAACCCGACATGGATTCCCCGCTCACGGTGAACACCAGTGACGATTATCTTAACCGGTCATGGGCCTCCGCTAAGTCGACTCTTCCTCAAATGTGTACCTTGAATGAATATGTGCGCTTTATTAATATAGATTAGGTGTCACTGACCACTGCCGTTAGCCATGGTCGGGAATCGAACTTAGATGCCCGTTTTCAAAGCACAGGGTCATCAGAGGAACGTATCTCCATAGCATAGCGCTGACCTTGGAAGCCGCGTGAAACCGTTCTGCCCGCATTCACAGAGCACGTGTTTTCATTCGTGACATACCAGCCACATCACAATCATAACATCTTCTTACCACTGTACTCCACAGCAAACCATACGTGACTGAGGATATACGACTGTAGAGAGCACGCGTGTACACAGGTTGCACAGTGGCGCGGTGAGTAGCGCTGCCGCCTCACAGCAAGAAGCACCCGGGTTCGATTTCCGGCTCGGGTACCTTTCTGTGTGGAGTTTGCATGTTCTCCCCGTGTCCGCGTGGTTTTTCACCGAGTACTCCGGTTTACTCCCACAATCCAAAGGCATGCTGCTGTCTAGGTCAATTGTCCTGACTAAATCGCCACCGCTGCCCTTCGATGCTGTAACTTGCTTACCCCTCCCGGCTGGACAACTGTTTAAAACGAGCTACATAGCTGACTGGTTTCCTACCAGCTTAAATGAAAACTGACTGCCTTATTAAACCCACACACATTACCGTCGGTGCCTATATTATACATTTACATTGCGATGTCATCGTCATTATCAATTCTGCTCAATCCTGTACAGGATCGCGGAGGGGCTGGACCCTATCTCGGCAGACACAGGGCGCACGTCCGGGTTATACCCAGACTTGAACGCCAGTCCATCACAGGGCAGACTGGCTGGCTCACCTTGGGATACCTTTGTGCCGCAACTCTTTAGTGAGCGCTACGTGGCTACAACATTCCACGCACGTGTAACCAGTACAGGCCAGGATGGGACGCCAATCAATGCATCGTATTGCAGTGTGGAATGCGTGATTGTCGCAAGAGAGTTGCTGCTCGCTTCTGTGCTTGCCGGCCTTGGCCACCACGCACCGGCCGGCGTTAGTGCTGTTCAATAACCCCCACGACCTCCACGGCGTGGGAAGGCCGTCATCCAGCAGTGGGCCGATAGAGAGGCTGCCCGTGTACGGATCGCAAGGACGTGTGGCGTCACAGCCGTACGGGGAACGCGCACTGCACGTTGCGCCACTCGAGTACAGTGTTGTAAACAAAGCGTCTGATCCTGTCCAATCGGGGGGTGGTGCCGTCACTTTAATAGGAATGCAGAGCAACCACCACCACCATAATAATCCAATCATTACCAACACCACCATCATCATCAACATCCAATCATTAGCACCACCAATCATTACCAACACCACCATCATCAATCATTACCATCACCATCATTGGACAGAGACAAATATCCCCTATATAGGCTTGATAGACTATCGGGTCAAGCGCTGTTTGCGAGCACCTATGAAGGCCAGCATTGTTCACGAGGGGGTGGGTGGCCAGCACCACGCCCGGCCGCCTTTGTCTCCCTAGGGGAGGTTCAGGACCAGTTCGTCACTGGCGTTGGCCGTGAGCGGGAATCGAAGTCAGACCGCCGGGTTCGTAGCACAAGGCGCAAACCGTGGCGCCACCCCTCCCCATATTACCACCATCACCGATCACAACCACTAGCGATCACCGTGACCACGACGCACTGTAGGGGCGTACAGCCACACCACGCGCATCACACACAGCTTCCTTCCGTCACAACAGCCGCACATCATACTGTTACCATTATACCTGTCACATCACAAGAGCAGGCACGTGATGCTGTCAGCATCACCTGTCACTATAATAATAATAATATCATTTTATATAGCGCCTTTCACCCGAGGGTCACAAAGCGATGCACAAGGGCCGCGGACAGAACGGCATGTCAACAACGACAGAATATAAAAAAACAGCTAATAAAAACTAAAGCAACAAAAATGCAATCACAACAGCCGGTACGTCATGCTGTCACCATCACAATAGCCGGTAGAAGCAATTTTCACCATCGACTGTCACCATCACAACAGTCGACGACACATCGACCGGCGGCAGCACCACAACAACCCACCCGTCAACCCACCCCAATCATACCAGCAGCCGCTGACACACGCGGCCACCGTCACAACAGCCGGTGAACAGCCGTCACCATTCTCATCACACGGCAACAAGCGTCAACTCACTCGCCGCTTAGTCCCGGAGCTGACATGTCTCGTCTGGCGGCAGAGGTTTCGCTCCGCGAACGTCTTCTGGTACCGGTGACTCCCGTCAGCAAGCGCCGCGCCTCCTCCTGCGTCACCGTAACGCGGGGACCCTGCCCTGCCTTCTCCTCGCCTCGCCTCACCCCCCACCTCGTCCTGCACCGTGTCCTTCAATTCCGTTGGCTCGGGTGCGAGCCGTGCCCGCTAAGGCGGCGGGTGGGCGACGCGGGTCGGGCAGACGCACGGGACGTGAATCTGTAACGCGCGCGAATGGCGAATCTTCGCTGTTACGTTACTCGGCGGGAGTTCCCCCCCCCTGCGCCGTGTGGGAAGGATGTAAACACGCGAGGCTTAAGGCAGGGCCGGCACCGGTGGCGCGGTGAGTAGCGCTGCCGCCTTACAGCAAGAAGCCCCCGGGTTCGTGTCCCGGCTTGGGTGCCTTTCAGTGTGGAGTTTGCGTGTTCTTCCCCGTGGGTTTTCGCCGGGCACTCCGGTTTCCTCTCACAGTCCAAAGACATGCTGCTGCATAGGTTAATTGGCCTGTTGGCTAAATCATTCCCGGTGGCGTGTGATGGACTGGCGTCCCATCCTAGATATAACCCTGCCTTGGGCCGTGTCTGCCGGGATATGCGACGGCTTGCCGCGACCCTGTACAGGATTAAGCAGTTTCTGACAATTCATGAATGACGATGGCTTAAGACAGGCTAGTCAAGCGCCGTTGGCGAGAACTTATGAAGGCCGACAAGGCACCGGAGGGGTAGGTGGCCAGCACCACGCTCGGCCGCTTTGGTCTCCCTAGTGGCAATGTTTACAGAGCGCCCAGGACTGATTCATAAAATCCAGGATGGGACGCCAGTCCACCAGAGGGCACCGGGGGGCAATTTAGTCAGCAGGCCAATTAACCTATGCAGCAGCATGTCTTTGGAGTGTGGGAGGAACCCGGAGTGCCCGGCGAAAACCCACGTGGAGTCAAATCGATCGCACAAAATCGATGTTATTTCGTTAATGGGAAACGGGCGTTGAAAGCGCGGCTCGCCGCTACGGCTCACGACAGATGATGGCGTTACAAGCCGGCACGGTGAATAATGCGCGAATACCTGCATCGTTTATATAGTGAAGGTACATATTACCTGTACTCGACAGTGGACCTGTACGGTGATCTGTAGTAATATGTCATGTGTAAATGGCCACGCGCATATATAATTCACGGTCCATAAATGAATGGCAGCCTCCGGCAATATATACAGTACATAGACTGCAATGGCCTGTTCACGATCCGCAGTCATTAAATATTAATTTCTTGAGCTCAGCATACATTCATCAACTGACGCGGTACTGTATTTGTTTTTATTCGTACGTGCTGTGAAGGGTTACCGTCACCCGTCACAACCGGTGGTGGCCCCTACAATTATCTCAACGTAAAATAATAATCGATTATAATAGACTCGAGACAATTAATCGACGCGCCCGGTTATGGATGCATCGTTACACCTCCCGCAAAAGATGGAAGCTCTGTGGACTCCACGCAGTCTCACCATGTCGACGCCTTTGAGCTCCATTCATTCATAACAACATTCATTAATTCACCGATACTCATTCATTCATTCCGGCGTGCCCCCGGAGCGAGTGATGACGCGGACGGATGCGGTAGAGGTGACCGCGAGACGCACGGAGCCTTGGACTTCTCGCCCTTCCTGTGCGTCTCATGTGGGGGGCAATAGACGCGGCTTCTCACAACATTAATCATAGTAATAATATCACTTACAAGGCGCGCAAATGCGTTCAATGTCGAAGGTATTCGAAGGGAGGATTCAGAGGTGCGAGGAACTTGTAGAGAGGCGGGGGGGGAGGCAGCCACGCGGTTATCCGGCATCAATATTTGCCATATATTATGGTGTTATCATCAGACAATTAGTGTTTTTTTTTAGCTGTGGGAGTAAACCAGAGAACCGACGGGGGGAAGTGGTGACGCAGTGGTTAGCGCACTGCACTATAAACCTGGTCGCCCAGGTTCGGATCTCGGCCACAGTGAATGTCAGTGGCGAGTGACATTAATCGGCCCGAGGCCTCTCCAACTCGCACTGACCATCGGGGTGACGTATGATCAAATGACCCGGTCTTCTTAGCGTGGGAAGCCCTCATGCAGCAGTGGATTTACAAGCTTGACGGTACATGTCCATCGCAGGGCACCGGAGACAATTTTGTCAGACCAATAACCTAGGCAGGTACTACTTGGTATTGCCTGCGAATTCTACCAAACACTTCGAGGCCGAGCTGAAAGACAACGATGTCCAGAGGCTGACCATCGTGCTTCGAAGAATCGCAAAGAAGAAAGCCTAGGCAGTATATCGTGAGACTGTGGGATAAAACTCGAGTACCCGGTGAGAACATGCAGATTCTACACATAAAGGCAGGAATCTAACCCAGGCCTTACTTGCTGTGAGACGGCAGCGCCACTCACTGCCCCACCATTTCGCCCCATCTATTATTCAACTATATTTAAATTTTCCACAATGACGCCGCTTACTTGAGTCGTCATGTAATTGGGTCACTGGACTCACACGGCCACTGGAGGGCGCTAAATTCCCAATCTGAACACAATATCACTCCAAGATCGAATCACGGCGGAGGCAAGTTAAGTCGTTTCACACACCTATGAATTACAACACACACACACGTCCCACTTACCCACACCAGCTACTGTAAAGAACTGCTTCAGCGAGGACATTTAGAGGAAGTGTCTTTATTGCTGTGAACAGGAATGCGTGGTTGATTGCTGAGCGCAATGTCCCAACATCGCTCCCGCCCACTTCGCTTTTCGCGTTTCATCACACACTCAAGGGAACAAGGCGCGGCGTTCCGAGCAACATTTCTCTCTCACGTGGCAACCCAGTGTCTTCACAAAGCAACGCGGCGGTGGGCGCCACAGTCGGCCAGAAACACGAAACCCGTAGGCACACACATACACAAGCGAGCGCACGGTAACAAGAGACCTACAAAAAGCATCGCGTGTCGGATATACTCTCTGCACACGGAACAAAACAACCGAGTAAAGACAACTACAGTGACACTGGGATTACAGAACAAGGCACATACAGCATTCACTTTGGTACACGGCTAAACCTAACGAGGCATAGACAACAAACATTCCCGCGTTGTTAGTTTTCGTAACAACAGCAGTGTTCTGTGGTTTACATAACACAAAATAATTAGCAATTTCCCTTTACGGTACTTGCATTTTTGACTAAAGTTCAACTTTAGCCAAGCGGGGCACTTTGCCCGAGGCAGGATGGGCCGCGAATCCGGTACGGCTCAGGCCGTCATCTGTGCGTCACCCTCACAGCTGGGCTCGGCTGCACTTTTGTACACACCCTGACAAAATAAATCCCGAAAAATGTCCCACAATATATATACAGGCGACTAGCCACCTTGCCCCGCTCACGCCAAGTCAAATGCAACCAAAAGCAGCACGCGTCAACACCCCCCCACCATCTGTATACAAAACACACAAGTTCAAGTCTAGGCCAGGCTTTACAAATCTCTGGCACACGTATCCTACATCTGATCGCCAACAAAACATAGCCGGCACGAGGCCAGAGGTCGGCTGCACCGCCTAACCAAGCGCGCTTCGGACTGTTTGCACTCGGTCACAAAGCCGATCACAATACGTACTACACGTCAATTAAACCAAGGTTAATGCTCAATGATTTAAACAAATATATATTTTTTTCAAACGTTCATTAAAACGTTTACACAAGCGAGCATTCGAGCCACATTATCGAAAGGGCATCACCGCGCGCTAACGAAACCGCAGCCCAGGACAAAATAAAAAAAACATTGCATTGGCTAGAAATGAGCCTGTAGACGTTCGTTCGGGCTGGAAAAGCAAACTTGCAATGGATCACTGCCGACCGACCTTGATCTTATCCCGCGACGCCACCGCTGACAGCAAAAATCCACAGTCTCGCTGTGATGTGACACGTGTCGCCTACAACTTCCTTTCAACTCTTATAAAAGTACACAAAAACGGCGATTTGTTAATCCGTATATCACCTCCTTGCACTGTGGCGGCGTAGTTGCTACACAGTAATAAACAACGCAGCTTTTCGCTAAAGTTCACGGGCGCCAATTGACAATTGCTCCTTGTGGATGAAACCCGAGTTAAAAGGAGGGAATTACAACTGAAATAGTTAACACTAGTTGTGAATTTCTACGTTAAGTGGTTGAACATGAATTATGGCATTAGAGTCTGAATGAATGAAATGCACTCTGCTCCCAAGTTCACTTGAGGTGATGGCTGTCACTTAAGGCAAACGACCGTGCATTGAGAATACACCAATTAGGTAGGCATGTCCGAGTACCAAACTAGTCTTATGCCACATCTCAATCTGTATGGGTTCTCCCCTCCCCTATCAAACTATTATACACTTAAAAATAACAGTGCAAATGTTTGTTGTTCGTAATATGTACTATATATAAATGTTTAATTGACAGTCAGTCAGAAGTTTGCCTATTTAAAAGATGGACAAAAATAAGTAATTTCCGCAAAAAATGTACAGTTCAGAAAGGTTATTTTTTGGCAGTAGGACGGTCTATTTGTAACCATCGAAATTTCACTTCAAAGCATATAAAACCTGAGACAGTGTTAGAGAAGCATTACATGGCAGTATGTACACGAATTACAGCAACATGTACAATCTGAAGGACCGGCTGTAGTGGAATAACCTCAAACACGTTTATACAATGCAGTGCCATGACCCGTCGCAATGTCCGAGGCAGCCTTAATTGCTACTTCCTTTCGCTTCCACCCAATGTCGTGTCGTCAAGAGAGCAGAGACAACCGCGATGAATCCCTTCCCATCAGCTGCCTTTTATCAGCGCTTATAAAATATCTTGGGGTTTTTTTTCCCTTTCAGCGCGTGACAAATTCTTGCATTCCGCACAAGGGAGGTCGTAGACATGTGTGGTCAGGGTCTCGGAAGCATCGGCAGGGGTCACAAGTCCTCCGCGCTCCTCAACGCCGCGAGTCACTTGAGGATCACGTGATAGCAGTCACCACTTTCATCTGCGAAGACAAACCACAACGGAATCTCTCAAGCTAAACGTTCTCGGCTCAAGCGGCGTGAAGCGCTGCTCGTGTCCAAGGGTCGCTCGGAGCCCATGGTGGAAATTCCCCTTTTTATGGTAGTGATCGAGTTGTCCACGGGAAATCGTTTGTGGAAGGGAAATCATTTGTGGAAGGAAAATGGGGTGAGTCAATACCCAGTGAGGATTTGAAATGTTTGATCTTGTGAGCATGTGAAAGGCTGAGCTAAAATGTATTTCAATATCACGCTCCATACGAGGGTCGTTACAAACATCCCTCGCAATGTCCTGCTCATCTGTATTACGAGCAGCTCCCGTTTCCTGCCGAATGCTGCTTTTCTCACCGGTATTCTTTCACAATCTCCTTTGAGACTCTTCTATCATTTCATGTCAGAATAACGATAGGTTAAACCCTACACTGACATCTCCTAGGTCTACAGGGAAAACCTTTCAGAATGTGTCGTGAAAATCAAAGGAATATGAATCAAGTACCATCACAACACAAAACAAGGAAATTGTATTAATAATGCACGAGTGCTGAGTAAGTTGACTCGACCTGGCCGCTGTTTTAGAATAAAGACACAATAAATTACCTTTTGCCATGTTGATGACAAAGCAGGCCTCATCTTGGAAGTTCTGGATCATCTGGAGTTGGAAAAGCAACGTGTTAAATAATATCTACCACCGAAAGGTTATTATTTATAACTGCACTGGGAGCCGGTGCCAAGCAGTGCCACTCAAAGCTCCCTACAGGTGAAAAACGTGGAGCCGATGAATCATTAACAACCACATTGCCTGCAGGGAGATTTAAAATTTAATTACAATGGGGTTCCTTGTGAACTTTAAATCCCGCGCACACGCCCATTACATGCTCCAGTGTGCACTACACAGCTGCCCCCCAAAGAGAGTTTTTGTGACTAAGTAGCACTCTCAATCAAGCGACCTCCTAAAGGCACATTTATACACTGAACTCTCCCCGAGCCATTATTCTGCTGGGAAAGCTTAATGTTGCTGAAACACCCTGGCGAGCACGTGTCAGTGGCGGGGCTGGATTCCACAGTTTAACGTTTTTGGCACAAAATTGCATATTGCCGTGACCTAATCACTTTGGGTCTCGGATGCTAAGTAGTTTCGAGCCGGGGCAGTGCTTGGATAAGAAACGACTGGCTTTGTATCGGCTACGGGGCGACGCAATGGGCATCAGAGGGCAGTGCTGAAAGATCCATTGTTGGGTTGTACTTATATGCTCCTATGTCTTCTTCCCAGCTTCACGAACACGCAGTGACCAATGTGGTGAAGTATGGTCAAAACAACCCCCTCAACCCACACTGCGTAGAGAGACCCTCATATCCAGCAGTACTAACGTGTATATTTGTACATAGCACACGAAGGAGCTTCTGTGGTTGTGATTGATATATTATTTACTAAATTGAAAATGGACATATGCAAAAACTAATAATTCTAAATCTCACTGACATCCCATTTCTTGTCAAGGGGTCAGACAATATACTAGCGGTGCAACGATAACCTCCTCCAGCCCTTCCACCTGTGGTTGGCAATCACAGTCGTGGTTCATTTGAATAATCTATATTTCATTACATTAAGGCCAACGCAAGTTGCCCCGAGTGATACATACAAACAGAAAACTCGGTTTCTCAGACGTGTGATTCGATGCACTTATTGTGATCTCGAGAATCGATATTCTATGCAAAGCGTCGTTAACACACCCGTACACCGGCAACACATTGCATCGTATCGCGGTCCACACCTGATCGCACAGCAGGACGTGGATGCCCGTGGGGCCCTGGCGGTACACGCTGCTGATCTGTTGGGGTAGGATGCTGAACAGCGTTGCGATCTTTTCCGTCAGCTCCAGTGTGTTCATATCCTCCAGGTATATGGCGTGGTACACTGCAACGCGACAATGCAAACAGCCGCATTCTTTGAGCCTCTTTGCAACGGAAGACGAGACGCTGACGCATCGCATCTCTCGCGGACGGAGTGAATTCGTGCCCCCGGTCGGATTTAAAAAATTACGAATAACCGTTCGCAAATCCATCCCCGTACCTTGCTGCGACTCCTGGCAGAGGTAGACGGTCAGCCGTGGACGTACGGATCTGAGCACGCGGGAGAACGGAAACAAAAGTATTTCAGTAAAGTGACGCCTTCCAAGGCACCACACAACCGAGGACTGCACCGATACGAGATGGTGACAGGTGTGGCCCTTACTTGGCTTTGAGAGCGTTGTGCAATCGAATGCCATCCGCTGGGCCACAGATCTGGATGAGGTCGTCTCGCGACAGCTTCAGCAAATCAGTGCCTGGGGAAATCATCAACATCATCGTCAGTAATCACCTAATCTTGTACAGGGTCACAGGGCGCCGGAGCCTATCTCGGCCGACACGGGGCGCAAGGCACGGATATGCTCAGGATGATACGCCAGTATATTTCAGGGCACCGGGGGCAATTTAGTCAGGCCAATTAACCTAGGCAGCATGTCTTTGGACTGTGGGAGAAAGCTGGAGTACCCGATGAACACGTGAAAACTCCACAGATAAAGACACCTGAGCCGGGAATCAAACCCAGGCCCTTCTTGCTGTGAGGTGACAGCGGTACTCGCTGCGCCACCTTGCCGCCCCATCTATTATTTTACTATATATATTCTTCACAATGGCACTGCTTAATTGAGTCAGGTCATGCCATTGGGTCACTGGACTCAAACAGCCACTGGAGGGCGTTACATTACAGTTAACACAAAATCACTCCAAGATCGAATCACGGCGGTGTCCCACTTTCCCAGCCACTTATAGTAACACGCTACTTTTGGAGGATGGGTCTTTATTGCTGTGAGCAGGGTTTATTGCTGAGTGCAATGTCCCTACAATCGCTCCCGCCCACTTTGCTTTTCGTGTTTCACCATAAGCTGAACAGGACAAGGCGCGTCATTCGGAGCAACATTACTCTCACGTGGCAACCAGTGTCTTCACAAAGGAACATGGTGATAGGAGCCGCAGTCGGCCAGAAATTCAAAACCCATAGGCACACATACACAAACGGGCGTACGTGTGTCTACGGCAGGGG
>JAZEWU010000005.1:14651892-14681802 GCA_036362915.1 Geotria australis | reverse complement strand
CACCGTGCGGTTAATAAGTATGATTTGATGCAGGGATTATGAGAGCAAGCAATAATGCTAATGAATCTAGGCATTGTTGCATGCACACTGTAGAAAAAGCATATTAGTATCAATAGACTTGTAAATGAGCGAAACACTATCAACAAAATCTGGTTTGTCAAGTCCTTCCAATACATAAACAGTTACTTGGCAGCAGAATTGTATTTTATTTCATCTACCATGACCACAAAACACGACCATTGCCAAAGCTCAACTTGGCACGAGCAGCTTCGCTGTGTTGCCGTTCCTCTTGGGCCTTACTATGCTTATCGCATGTGGTGGTACTGAAGTGAATCGCCACCACTGTGGTGTGCGTGCAGCCACGAGTTCCCACGGGCAGTACCTGCAAAGTTGTTGAAGAGTCTCGAGAATTGGGAGAAACGGTTCCTGTGCAGCCACTGCTGGGTCTCCTGGATTGACGCCCCCGGGGGCAGCTGCTGTAACCGCCGAGCGCGATGTGCGCAGACACAAGCAGAGACGATGCGCGGTCAGCTCACGTGACTCACACCGGGCGGTTCACCCGGTCAGCAGACCAGCGTAGCGATATAACGGTTAAGCGCACATTAAATACGTGTGTTTTTTAACAGATGAGATAATTTTTTTAAGCTTATCGCAGAGCAGGGGTTTGCGTGTTCGAATAAACCCCACAGGTACGTCACCTGGAGTGTGGCACTCCAGGTAGGGTCACCCTTGATGAACAAGTTTGGAAGGAGGTTCAGAAAAAATAACGATCTAAAGATCATCCGACTAGCGGTGATTGGTGCCAGGAAGGGCATCCGGCCAAAAAAGATTCTGCTGCAATATGCCCACCATTGGGGTCAACCGTCAACCCGGGTCAACCTGGATTCCGGCCGTTTAAACCAGCAAAGGAAACAACAACAAGTGGGTGCTAATTGAGAAACACAGGTTTTGCAAGGGCGAACTGAGAGAATGCAAAGTTATAAAGCGCAAGGCCAGAGCGGTTGAGTGATAATTACAAACAGATGAAATGCATCCAGTCATATTAGGGATGTAACGATTTATCAAATCCAGAGATTTGGTGAATCTCCCCGACTGAGGGTCACGGTTTGATCTAGCAATCAATTATATTTTGATTTAGCAGCCTCTCAGTGTTGCAAGGCGTCACAAACAACCCGTACTAATTGCAAGACATCCATTCTAACATAGTCCTTTCGTTGCATGCGTCGTTAACTTAAGAATCATTATTCAACCCTGAATAGTATGCAGCACAACAAGGTGAAATGGGAAATATATCGTTCTCCACAATACAATAGGACGTTAGGTAGGCACTTTGAGTTTTTCAGTATGTGCCCGTGTGTGACCACAGCTGTGTAATAAGCCAGACAGGTTAATCAACCTTAACCAATGAATGCTTAAGGAGGCCCTACCTCTCCCGTGGGGGCAGGAAGGTTTTCGCTCGGATGTGTCGGGGATGACGAACAATTTCCAGACCTAGAAAATAAGCAATGCAACTCTGTGAGTTACCATGGCAACGCACTCAACAAGCAACAAGCACATTCACTATTAATGCGGGGAAATGTGGGGTCTGCTCATGCATGAACCGACTGTGGAAAATTGGTGTTATCATGTGAATTTCATAGCTTAAACCGGGAAACAAATATTTACGAAATGGCTTCAATAAGAACCAGCTGTTTAGGAAGGGTTTTGTAACGCTGCTCCAATTTCAACAAAATTTAGAATGCAAAGTCACTTCCTGGAGATTGTAGAACAGAACGTTTTCTTTTTTTTTAACTGTGGTGTCTTACAAAACAACACCATACAGAAGACATAGGATGCAAATGTACACGGAGTCATATTACAACCATGTTGAAAACAAATGAACACCAAAGGCCTTTATAAACATCTACATAAACATACTTTGTGGGTGACAAATTAAAACAAATTCTAAACTATCTTATTAGCTTTACTGGTGTCAGTCAATGTAACTTGGTGGCTATAATAATCGAGCTACACTGGGTAATTCTGCAGTCAACCTAACGTATCATCATCTCATCATTTTGAGATCAGTAAACAATTGCCTTGACATCAATGTCCAAATAGTCAACTGTTCCATTCAGCCGTATAGCACAAGGTAGTGAAACGCCTCCTGTTTATTAGATGGTCAATTGATACGTTTAATGTTGCCAATTTAAACAGTTGGCTTCGCTGCCAATGCAACCACGCGTCGCCACCGTGTGCAGTGGCGCAATCGTCACGCAGCAGCAAGTCAGTCAGCTGCTCGTCATCGCGTCCCTGCGGTCACGGGCAGAGCCGCGATAAAACCACAGCACGTTCCTTCTCTGGGTCTTACGGAAACAAGTTTACCAAGTTACAGCTCTAGGCAAAATGCCAAATTTGCACTGCTGAACTGCCTGAGGTTGCAATTGACGCAACTATGAGACAATGATAGCGACCGACTGTCTCGCGTCCACGGAGAATGTTTGCTTGCGCTTCGTGGGGCTGTGCGAGTTGCAGGTGTTGCGTGGGACCCACTCACGTCTCAGACACGGTGAAGTTGGTCTGGGTCGACCCGAACCCCGGTGTGGGCGAGGGGCTGTTGCTCAAGTAAGAATTGTCGGGCCACGGAGAACACTGTCGAAATAAAAATGTAATTGAGAAGGTCAAGAATATTTAATGACTACATCGACGAGACTGCAATAGGGTTTGCAATGTTTGGTGTAAGAGCGCACACCTGTCAATTAAAACGCCCCTGTATTGAGTCAGTTTACAGACGGCACAACTGTGCGTAACAGCAACAATGCTGCTACCCGCATCGCCAACCCTGCCAACAGATTCAATCGCAATCGATCTAGAATACTCGCTAAAACAGGGGTTTAAGAAAACACATGGAGAACACAATGTTCTACTGTGACGTTTCCCCAGGTGATCTGTTTCCTCATATTCTGTCGTGACGTCACCACGTCCGAGCCTGCGGGGGTGACCGCCGCCCAGCAGCAACGGCACCAGCAACTACCTCGGTCAAGATGGTGGTCTCGTACGATGGTTGGTATTTCTCTTTTTCCAGCACCGTTCTCTTATCCATCTTGTCACGATCGGTCTTTTGTTTGCGGTCAGCGCCCTTGGGCTAAGGCGACAGCATAGGGGGTATACATTCAGCATTGAATCCATCCAGAAACCGAGAGCTTTTATTGAAGCCCACCAAGTGCACCATTGTTTTGTGGGAGATTGCCCTCTCTCTCCTTTGCTGCCCCATAGTCTGGATCTCTCTTCTCCCGTCCATTCGTATTGTTGACTCCCTGCCTTTGTTTAAACCCATGGCTCAAAATATGCTGTATCCCACGTGACTGTAACTATCTCTATGAAAGAAATGATAAGTGTCTTTTCCCCAAGATGTCTGTTTCCCGTCTTTCGTGCAGCATCTCAAGATGTGGTTCTTTTCGATGCTACTTACATCCAAACTGTATTTTGTGGGGAATTACATTTCACTCAAATGACCCACATGGCATGGTCCATAATATATCAAATTAAACTTAAGGCACGACCACCCAGAGCATGCTACTTACATTTTAGTTGAAAATCTGCACTATGTAATCAAATAAATAGGTGGACAAATTGTGCCCGGAGAGCTTACTGTGCCCTAATGGCAGAGCACGCACTTATCAGATTGTACTTGCACACCAGACTGGATCTGTCATCCTTAACATTTGTGCAAGCTTTCCACATTAGTGTGTGATGCAGGCAGACTTTCCCTTTCTCCTCCCCACGTGTTTTTTTTTTGCAAGTAAAATGTAAACATTGCCTAGCTCTTAGCCTGGGCAAGGCAGGCGTGCTTTATGCACATAGTTGTATTCGAAGTACTTTACTGCATAGGGTGGAACAAACCTTAAAAAAGGTTTGACTTTTCTCAACAGATTATTAAATACCTTCCCTTGGGGGCTTGAATTCAAAACTTATTGAGCCATGACACTGAAAGGAGAGCCCATTTTAAAACTAGTGCAGAAAAGCTTACTGCTTTTCCTGCTGTAAAAATTAATGAGGCAATGAATTTTATTTTGCGTGCTGAAAACACAAGCGTTTGTAGAGCACTTAGTGCACTAGAAGGTGGCTTGGCAGCATTTTTTGTTGTGCATTTTGCCATTAGGAAAGCGACTGCTATGCGAATTGTATTGAGATGAACTTCAACTGCATTTGTCCAAATACAAGGCTGTGCCATTTATTCTCTATATCTGAGCCAAGCAGAAATTATCAGTGGTGAAACATATGGTCTCTGCCTGGGAAGTCACCCAAATATGGGAGTGGTAGGCAGTGTGGCAGGAAGTTCCAAGGACAAAAAAGCACGAGGTTTTGGCTTCTCGGGAAAAACTTGCATTGCTCTGGACCCGGTCTGCGTGACAGATTGCGATCTATTCTGTGGGCCTCGCTCTGGGTTGACCACATTGCAAGCTGGCTTCCCGTACTTCAGTTATGTAAATAGCCTTGTGTCCGTATAGCTACTGGGTTCGTGGATCAAAGAGAGATGAAGCCCTCAGATGTGTAAACCTGCCATTCTCAACCAGTGGGTCACGACCACCCAGTGGTCCGTGGAGAGCATACACACGTGGGCCTTGAGGTACAAAAGGTTGAGAACGCCTGGCGTAAACCATTCCTCCTGAAGGGCTAGGTGCCAATAAGGGGCAGTACGGTAAGTAGGTATCTGACCCGCTATTGCACCGGTTTTTTAGAGACTCGTATTTTTCACACTGATTTCACCGCACCTGGAATTTTTAAAAGAAGTTAGCCATACATCCCTAATGAGGTTACCTCAATAGAGGCTTTCAGACACAGAGTGGTGCTTGAGTAGTTATATAAATATATTTATTTAGAATGCAATGAAGTAGGTGTTAACAGTTTGATGAATGAGAATTACTCTCATGAGCTGTACTTTTAGGATGATGCCTCCAACGTGGGAGGTGAAATGTTGTGAATGAAAGAGAAGGAACACTCAACACGACTATCCCGAAAGAACATCTCTTGAGAGCAATTCTCATCATTATAGAATATCAAGTGTTTTATTGATAACCTGACTTAGTACCGAATGGAAATCCCAACTGTCATTCAAATGCCCCCACCACCTCGCCAGTGCAAGTTGACAGGGAGCCAACGGGGAGAGTGCGGGTGTCAGCTTCACCTTAAACACCTTGACCTGGCAGCTGGCCGAGTGCAGGTGCTCCGTGTACTCCCCGGTGTCGTTCTGCTTGAAGGTGTCGATCTGCACGCGGAACGGCACACCTTTCTCCCCCCCGTGCTTGCGGGGCGTGAACTCCGTGCTGATGCAGTGTACCTGAGGAGGGCGGCACAGCATCGCAACGGGCACGCGTCGTTATCCTTACCTTACTCTTCAACAAAGATTACTCTGTGCGCCCGAACAACTGTTTCCAGTCGACCTCGCCAATTCAAACGCAACGTGTACACTTTAAATAGAAGGGTCGGCTCCGAACACTGGGACCTCATGTCAATTACAGCTAATCTCTTTATCCATGTTGATCGTGGGGGTTTTCTGACCACACTTCACCGTGCTGAGCGGTGTGTGTTAGAGATAGTGTGCAGCACAGACATGCAACCATTTATGTGCAGTACAACTAAGGATTTTTCTTCAATGCCCTTTAAATTTTCTGCAATTAATCGGTCAAGAATTTTTAGGAAGGCTCTCTCATTAGGATGCTTGGCCAATTCCATTTACAAGAAACCGTTTTACTTTGGCTGTGTTATGAAAGTATCTACTTATTTATTGGAGTCTCTTAAAGACCCGAACCGCCAACTAACCCCCAATAAAACCCCCGATAGCAACGACAGAAGCTCACGAGGAAACCCAGGTCGTCGGTCCCACTGTAACCGCTGATCATAACCAGCCGAGGCCCTCGGTTGGCACTGTACCTGGATGAAGACGGAGGAGCGCTTGGTGGGGTCCCACAGGAACTCCACGGTGTTCAGGTGTGTGGGGTTCGCCCTGGGATCCACGATTCCCACCGACAGCGGAATGTCTGTAATGCGCAGCGAGCAATCGACATGTCGCAGGCCTCGTTACTCCACGTGGGGAGACACCAGTGCACGTGTTGCTGCTATTATAAACACACTGACTATCTCGAGATTCTTTTTCAATAATAATTTTACATTTATAACGCGCACATATTTGTTCACTGTCGAAGGTACTCATTCAACGAGAGAATGACTCAGAGGTGCGAGGAAAGACAGAGAGGAGGAGGCAGCCAGGCGGTTTGCCGGTGCCAAATTGGCACACACTGCTTCCTATATATTAGGATGTTATCGGTCAATTAATTAATTCATATTTTTTTGAAGAGGGTCCTTATGCAGCTGCCTTGTCTCCATGGTATTTTATAATTGTATGTAATAACTACGTATGAGTTTATTCTTTTGTTCGTACATTTTGTTTAGCACTGCACATTACCAGCTTGTAATTGCTGGCCTTAAATTGATAAAGTTTTCTTTGTAAGATACATGTTTTGAAGGATAACTGATATATGATTAAAGTCAGAGGTTATAGAAATGTATGTAAAAATAATCAAATAATATGCACGTATACACAAAACTTAGAGCGAGTGATATAATAACACCACAGTGTATCCCTTCATGTTAAATAATAACACCAGTCAACTTTAAACATAAACGACCATTATTAATTCACTCATTTTCTGTGGATTTGTTTACTGTCCCTGTGAACTTTGCCCATTAATTTATGACATGCATCACACTAATGGATAACCAAAACGTCTCGTCAAATTCTGTAGCCATATCCTACTTGCCAAAAAACAAACGTGGAAAATTATAATCTATTTATACTCCCACAATTTTGAACACTAATATGGTGCTCATGCACTCTGAATTAAACAGGAAATTGCATCCTGCCAAACATCCACGGCAAATGACGTCAAATGATTTTTCTTACAGAACAATCTGCTCTCTGTCATCTGCGTCAAGCCCAGATACAGAGTTCCCAAGTTCATCATAACAATAAAATCGGCGCTTTGTAACATTGCACGGCAACATCTCTGCAACGTAATTTAACGGGTATCGCAACACTCGCAAATAGACCCCTCCCTACGACGCACACACGCTGGCGCTGACCTTTACAGCTGCTCAAGTTTTTTTCTTGAATGAATGCCAAGTGCAGGCACAGTGTGTATCCTATGCGTGCGAGCAAGCATGCGGCACAGACTCAATGTGTTTATAACAAGAAAATTGCCCCAGTTGACTGTGGTAGACCCCCTACAAAAGGTAAGCACCAGTTTTAATGAGGAGTTCTCCCAAGCCAGCTCATGCCAACTTACATATCTTGCCAAGACTTTTCAGTCAAGTTAACGTCTTTAAAGCAATAACTTCAATTAGTGTTAGGCATAGTATTTTTAATATAATTTTGATAAAAAAACACGTTCTTATTTTCTCACAACCAGTGTATCCCGCCTTTTTGAACCTCATTCTTGTGTTACAGATGTCTCCAGTATGTCCACTACGCACGGATAACAAGAAGTGAGAAAGGAAAGGTCGTTGACGTTTTGACCGCCAGGTCTCCTGGACGTTGTCCATGATGTTGAGTAACGAGTATAGCGCACAAATTATTGACAAGCGAGTAACTTTGTTTTGCGTGGTATGCACGCAAGCGCACACCGCACACACACCGATGTCAAGGATGCGGTCTCCCGGGCGGTTCCACCGCCAGCCCTCCAACTGCTGGTGCTCCGTGTACTGCAGCCTCCGGTCGTGGAACACGACGCGCACGATGCTCTGTTGGCACAAACACGGTGCCGCGTCTCAACCGCAGGAAACGTGCGGGGCTGGGATGGCGGGTGAAGCCGAGGATTTAATAAAAGTTACAATCAACTGCTTTTTTTGTGAACAATTACAGAGGTGCCTTTAAAAATGGCAGTCATCCCAACAACCCACACCCAGTGTGACATGGCTGATGATGTCGATTTGATCAAGCCCCTTCCTTAATCTCCTAGCATCATAAGCAGGAACAGAGGTGAGAACTTTTATCGGTCCAAATGTTTGTGTCGTGATTAGTGTGTGTGTTGTGATTAGTGTTTGAGTAATTGAATCAATAAAAGATAGCGTAATTGATTACTAAGATAACCGGACAGCCCAGTCTTATAATTGTGTTTCAAACCAGATTGTAATTTGATGGCCAAATATAATTTTAGTTGTGTTTTAGCGGTTGCTTTTTAACTTTATATTTAGTTTTGTTTTACCTACTTCCATTGATTTTTATAGCCGAAGCATTTTTTTTTTTACCGTGTAACAGGTTCAAATGAACACAATAGAGTTGAAATCTATTTTTGCAGGTTAAGCATTTCGTCTTGTGATGTTCATTGGGTACGGATGGGAATGATACGTTGCGAAATTCAGTCATGACGCAATAAACGTGTTTGCCCCAGGGTTTATGCGAGTCATCAAAACTGCATCATTGCGATGCCAATATGGGAAACAGTCCATGAGCCCCAACCAGACATTTCATTTGTCCGTACTAGGTGTGGTGGCATACGTTTCCAACCTCTTTATATGACCAATAAGAGTGAATTATATGATTAACATCAGTCATTTATGAATGATTACATCTTATTAGCTGTAAAAATAAATCATTACAACTAAACTTTTGCCCCCTAAGGTGGTACGGATTGCTCCGGCCCATGGACTAAAAGAAGCGACAAAGCACTTTCCAGGGACAGGTCAGCTTGCAGCGACCTTTACAGATCCATGCCAACTATTCACGTGTGATCTCCTGCAATTAAAAGAATGCAGTGCATGACAACAGCTGAGACCAGAGCTAATTGTTTAACACTCACCTTGACATACTTTCCGCTGACCTCTGCCAGTTCTCCGACCTTTCTGCTGTCCAACATGCGGATTTCGTATGGTTGTCCTAAGTGTGGAGAGGGGAGGGGTTGACATTGGAGCATGTGCTTCGGCATAAACGAAAAAGAGTGCTGCGCTTGCATTTGTCACACGGTGCACTTCCTCACAATCCAGCCCACGTCACAGGTGCAACCATGCAATACAACCATGCAGAATGCATAAAGAAAACACAAGTTCTCTTTTCACGATAAATATGAAATAGAGAATGCTTAAAAAGGCAACCGTACAACATCTTACATATGATTCTTTAGGCTGTCCCTACAGCTATGAGCACAGCCAGCCAAGTCAATGGGTGAACGAATTGCACAACATCAGATATGCCTACGGAGATGTTTTTTCTGCCAAAACATCTTGTTCTTTTAATGACAGCAGCCCCATGGGGTTTTTTACGGCCAGGACATTTTAAGGCATGTGCAATGGATGGTGAAGGCGTGCCTCGATTCCCACGAGTGACCCATGGACATAAACGCGAGTGGACACCATAACAATTGTATAGACTTTCACTTGAATGTAGCCTCTGCTTATTAACAACGAACAGGTCATGACTCCATTGCTGTGGTGGTAGTCTTTATCAAGCACGGGCTGCGAAGTGTCACCAATTTAGTTTTAAAATGTCTTTGAAAAGATACTTGGCTTAAATGAGTTATCACTTTCGATAAATAAACCACCAATTAAATGTTCAAATAGTAATCATGAGATTCACTTTTATGATATGAATTGGCATGCATGGTGGTGGATTCAAGATTAACTTGCAAACTTAAGCACTTAGATGGCCAAGTAAGGCTCTATATGAAAAAGGCTTCCATCAATAACATTCACCGATTACTCCTACAAGTTCCCTGATATTTTCAGCTCTCCAGTAGGCTTTCGGGTTGCACTAAGCACATGGAAAGCATTGAACATCGTGCCTTAAAACACGGGGTACAGGCCAAAATCACATCGCGATCTATAGAGCACAATCCGGAAAATTATGCAGCATAATTCCCAAGTATTTAATAGGATGGGCCTGACACTGGTGCAATCTTCAGTGCAATTGCACATGAACCAGCCCGCAAATATATAAGTCTTCTTCTCTTTTATGACTTGATATTCGTGCTTATGTGCGAATGTCATTTCTTTTCAACCGCGGTATAATAGCAGCTGGGCCCTCACGGACTCAAGCGGCAGGGAGCGCGCACACAGGCGGCAACCCCTCACCTTGGTTGAGGTAGGTGAGCGTCTCGTCGTGAAGCTTGATGGCGGGCGATGTGGCGGCACACAGGACGTACTGGAACGGCGGCAGTTTCGACTCCGGCTCGCTGGGCAGGTGCGAGTCCTCCTGCTTGAAGATGGGCAGCGCCAGCACATCGCTGCAGATCGCACGCAGGCGGGGGAAAAGTTCAGCTCCACGTCCCAGACTCCGCCAGCCTCAAGAAATGTAACGTGCCCCAAGCGAGGGAGATGTTTCCTCGTACGTCGAGGCTGTCAAACCGCTTTCGGCCGATAAAGCGATTGTTTGTTGGTGTTGTAACAAAAATTGGCATCCAAACAGTCGATGCTGTTGACCAGTAAATATGAATTAAGCCCCCCCCCTGACCAAGCATGCACACATTGCAACACAACTGTAGGTTCCATACTTAGCCATTTAAAAGCTGACACAAATAGAGCATATACGTGTGGTAGACATAATTATCTTGTGAAATAAACCCCAGCTGCGTTTTTATTGGGTACAGCAGCCGCAGCCCGAAGATGAGCGTGGCATAAAATTGTGTCTCAAAAAGGTCACCAACATGCCAGGCCGTCAGCTGAGCGAGGACGGATCAGGTGGACAGAAGCTCGCAATATGAGCTGGAATCAATGCCAGCAGGGCTGCTCTCCACTCGCCTGGCGGGCTCACCGAACTATACAATCAGATGAGAGCCACAACGTGACTACCGGCTCAATTAATCATCAACGTTAACCAACTTAAAAGAAGGCTATTAAATAGGAAAACGCACCTTTAAGGAAGGACGGTCGAAATCAAACAGACAGTTGTTTGTTACACGAAATGTAAATAATGGGGAATGTGAACCAACAAAAAAAACCTCATTCATCAGGGAACACCGCCTTAAAAGGAAAAATATACAATAGGGGGCGTTTCGGGCAAGGACCCTTCTTTATAACACACAGGTCAGAGATAGAGTGGATAACAGTGGGAGACTGCACTATACGCCATGGGGATCTGATAAGACGTCTAACAGCCATTACGTCCACTCGCCACAAAAGCTTAACGATACCTGGAATAACTGAGAGAGTAAATAACTCAAAAGTGAGCTTTAAGCAGAGTTCATCTGCAGCAACACGGGTTGAGATCTGACATGGGTGCACACGCTTTGGTACGTGCCAGATTTACACATCACCAGCAACACCACAGCAACACTTTCAGCCACCACCATCTACCATGCCACACAACCACAGCTAACACAACCAGCCATCACCATGCCACGCAAGAACCATCAACGGCACCAGAGGCAGGAAAACAAAACGCCACTGGAACAAAACTGATGACTATCCTCTCAATTAAATAGCGCGAGCCTCACTCCCCGGGGGAGCCCAGAGGAATTACACCGTGTACTGTGTCCCTGGGAATGTCCTGTACGTATCCGATTGCGCCCCCACAACTTTCGTGTAGTGTTTCGCGTTGTGTTCGGCATGGATCCCAGTTGTGTGTCTGCTAGTGTTCCTGGTGACATCTGGTAAGCGGTCTCTGTACGATCCCCGTCTATCAGTGGTGGGTGATCCCTGTGTCTGTGACGGTGTCTCCTGTGTGGCTGGTCGTCGGCATTGTTTCTAAGTGTATATATATAGTCGTCTTTCTGTCGCCGTGTGTGTGTGCTTGTGTCAATGTCCCAGTTGTGTGTCTGGCGGTGTCCCTGCAGTGTGCGTGGTCGTGTCCCCACCCTGTCCCCACCTCATGCTGTAGGCGTCCAGGTCGAGGTGCTGCCCGATGCCAGACAGACTCGCCTCGAAGTCGTGAGACAGGGAGATCTCAAACGTCTCCCCGGGCACCGGGGGTAACCGCATCGCCCACAGCGCCATTGCCGGTCTACTATCTCCGTCACCCTCACCTGTCCGCCTTCCTCCCCCTCGCCTGTCCCCTTACACCGGTGTCCCCCTTACCGCTGTACCCGCACCCGTCTACCTTCTCTCACCTGTGTGCCCTTACCCTCACCTGTCCGCCTCCTCCTTCATAACCGGTGTGCCCTCATCAGCAAAGCCGACGGTTCTCACCCGCCTAGCTCACCCTCCTCACCAGTGCCCTCATCTGTCTGGCGCTCAAATGTCTCCCCGAGTAACCGCGGCTTCAGCTCAGAGCTGACGCGGCCTCCGAGACCCGAGTGCGGGCGGAGGTGCGGTGTGCGGAGGGTACAGTGCGTGCCGAGAGTACAGTGCATACAGTGCGTAGAGTGTACAGTGAGGATAGTACAGTGGGTATGGTGTACCAGTGGGTACAGTGCGCAGAGAACGGCAGAGGCAGGCGTGAGTAGCCGGTGTTGTGTGTGGACGGTCACGTAAGACGCGAGGTGGTGGATTCTGTGTTGTTGCTGGAGTCCGGTGGGTGCCGAGTGAGCGGCTCACACTCGCGTCACACGTGAACGTGTTCACTAACACAGCTACTGCAGCGCAACGTCCAACTCTCTCGGCGTGCGCGGCGACTTTGTAATAACTACGCGGTCCGGAACGTGACAAACGTTACGATTTGTAATCATGTACTACTGCGCGTAGTGGATTTAAAGTCGGGTGTCGGTGCGAAGCGCGCCGCGTGTCCGAGTGAGCGATTCCCAACACGTGCTATGGAATAAGGCGACGAGTTTACCTACTTAACCCACGGTGCTGATGTGTATCTAATATGTGTAAAGATGCGCGTGTGTGTGAGAGTTGTAAATGAGTGTATATGTGAGAGTGGTATCGGAGTACGCGTGAGTAACGAGCACGCGTGGCTCCAGCTACAGCTGAGCCCGGCAGTCCCGCCCCCCCGATTAGACACGCCCGCCAATTGGCCCCGCCAACGTTAACCGCGCCCCTCCGTCACGCCCCCTTACCCGACCACGCCCTCAAGGAAATTACGTCTTCGACCAAGTCGTCACCGCAGCATGACCGGTCAACCTCAAAGACCAAAGATCCCCCGTATAGCCTTAACAGACTGTAGGGGCAAGTGCCCGTGAGCGAGCACATATAATAATAATTGTACATTTATGAAGGGCGATACGGCACACGAGAGGGTGGGATGGTCAGCAACCACGGCCGGCCGCCTTTGTCTCCCTAGTGGCAATATTTACATACCGCACGAGATACTCATTTGAGGCTGAGTCGACCTAGGGGAGGCCTAGGACCGGTTCAGAAAATCTGTCAATGGTTGTTAGCGGTGAGCGAGATTCGAACCCGGGTCGCAAGGTTTGTAGCCCAGCGCACAATCACCCCTGTCCATGGGGTAAAGGCGCACACCTGCAACCGCTTGCTCACGCCACTGCTGGTGGAAAATTACGCAGCAGGTCTCGACATTAGTTGGCATTTAGCTCTGGAACATATTGCTGCCATACGCAAGAATAGTACTGAAGTAGTAACATGGTATTAGAGATCGGGGCATGTATAGGTTAATTGGCCTGCTGACTAAAGTGCCCCCGGTGTCCTGTGATGGACTGGCGTCCCATCCTGGGTATAGCCCTGCCTTGCGCCCTGTGTCTGCCGGGATAGGCTTCGGTTTACCGCAACCCTGTACAGGATTAAGCGGTTTCGGATAATGTATGGATGGTATAAGCAATAGTTCAATGTGAATATGATGTAGTCATAATAAACAGTAGTACTGTGGTGATATAGGACCTAGTTTGACACGGGTCCCATTTGAGATGTTTGACCCCAGTTTCCTCAGGCCGTGTTGTTTTTGCCCGTGGGAGAGGAGATGAAACCATGGCACCCACAGGGAAAGCACGCGCACGATGTCAGCACACATTTCACACCCGTTTCAAAATAAAATATCCGTGGTGCTGCCTCCTACGGGCGCCTCCCAGCATAACAGCGGGGCCGTATCCACGATCCTGCTCTTTCGGGATAGTCTGCAACGGATATCCGGAAAGTTCAGCTCTTAAGAGTAATTCCTACGCATCGAGTCGTGAAAACCTACATTAATTAAGTCCTTTCAGCACTGTCACGCTTTGGCACGGCAACTGCCTGCGTCCTTGATTAAATATTGGGGGCAGGGTTGAGTGATTTGAAGGGCGAGGTAGGGCGCATTGACTGAACGCCTCGTTCATCAATGGTCGAGGACAGGTTACCGTAACAGTTATTAATTCGGGCCATCGTATTGCTGAGTATGCACGTACAGACCTGATGTTAAGTCGGTAGTTGGGCGTTATTTGACCATACTTCACCAACTCGAACAATTGGTGCTTTATAGCAATAGTAATTACTGTTTGCCTTACTGAGTCTCATGACTCGTTTCAAGAATGATTCTGCTCAGAGATATTTCACCAAGTCCACGTTTTGGGTCGTTCATTGTTTTCTTCCCGCACGTAAAGTACTGCAGCATGAAAGTCGCACACAGACGGGTCATAAACACGCGTGTACTTGCAGAAACCTATACCAGTTTTAAGGAGACATGCAGATGACGCTCTCCATTGCCGATGACGAAATGCAAGATCTGCATTTCATTATCGAAACACTGACGTTTCTGGTCACCTGGCCTTCTCCAGGAAACATCACGTAGGACATAAGGGCTCCTTGCAGTGATCTGTGTTGTGCACTAATAATGTGACGCATTTTTCCATGTAGGCGTTGGGCCGTTCCGCTGCTAACTGCACTAGTCCACCGGGGTCAATTCGGGCCACGTGGCGCCGGCTCCGGGCAGGTATTCATAGAGCGGCACGTATCTCGCCACACGAGCTGAGGAACCCTCTTGCCGTGGATTTGTCGGGATTAAACGCGGGAATTCCTTATCGATACCCGCTTAATCACGTGGAGAGTCGCGGTGAGCCGGCGCCTATCGCGGCAGACACAGGGCGCAGCGCTACCCGCTACGCCACCGTGACGCCTGAGAGCGGGAAACCGACCACATATACATATTTATATAATATATTGCAGTTTGTTTCGGAACTTACAGGAACGAACTCACTGTAAAGGAATGGGGTTTTAACACCACGAGTTGGCAGTAATTGTGATTCAAGGGGGGCAAAGGTAAGGGGGGGGGGGAGTCTAACCCCCTCCACTCCCCAGCGCACTTCCAAATCCACCCACGGGTGGAACATTGAAGTTCACTCATCGGGAGTCTAGCAGACGTCCCACGCTTCACGTTGTCGCACTCTGTAACTTATAACAACACTCTAATTAACGGCTGAGCGGAGTGTGAGGGCTCCATCAACTCTGTATTGTACGGGGTGGGGGGGTGAATTAAAGTGGCCACAGCCCTGGGGTAGCCTTGACCACTCTCGCTGCACAACGCTCTACTCATTGCAAACACCACGTGCACAGACACATGCGCGCGTAGCCTCTCCAAACGTCATCACACATCCACTCGAGACATTCATCATTAACACTGCCTTCAAATGCGGTCTAAAGCAGGCGACGTTTCTGGGCAATGATCTTTCTTCGCAGCGCGCAACGCGCGTCTCATTGACGCACAACACTGCAGAGCGAGCAAGAACAACACAAACCCGAGCGCACGTACCGCAGGTAGCTGTTGGGTGCCGGCGGGTACTGGTGGTGGTGAGCGTGGTAATGTTCCGGCTGCGCGTGCCAAAACAGCATCTTCGCTTGCAGAGATCGTTCAGACGGACAATCGCTGTCAGAGAGAGAGAGAGAGGGCGAGAGGGAGGATGCAGGCGGCTGAGCGAGAGAGAGAGAATGCGCGGCGGGGTTGAGGGTGCAGGTGACCGCGTGCAGGTGACCGCACTTGGTTCTGTGACACGCGTTCCACCTCCACGGGGATCTTATTTCCCTCGGGAGTTCGCTCCGAGCTCTGACGTAGCCTGCGTCACGTACGCGAGCGCGCGGGGGGGGGGTTACCCACACGGCCGCGTCGCTACCGTGCAGCAGTGGAGCTACTGCCGTCCCGCGAACGAATCCTACGATTAAGTCGGTGGAAATATCCAAAGCTGTTTGTCGCGGGATAGCCGTGTCGAGCGTTCCCTCTCTCTCTCTCTCTGCCTGCCACGTTGGAAGCATCCTCGGGTGTTGCGAGAACTCGGAGTGCGCTGAGGATGCCTCCAACGCGGGAGGCGAAAAGTCGCGAAGGAGGGGGAACGCTCGACACGGCTCTCCCGAAAGAACATTTTTTGACAGCAATTCTCATACAGCGAGCCGTGAAAACCTACATCAGTCCACGTTGAAATATCCGCATCTAACAAACAAAACCGCGCGTAAAGCGCAGAATGTGTGGCCACTCCACGGTCAACGCGAGAAGGAAGGGTTCGGCATGTTTTGACCCGAGTAAAACCGAACCACACGCGTTGGCGTGATCGGTTTAGATTGTGATACTGTACCACGTGGGCAGTGAGTTAACATGGAGGCGCCGAATTATTTTTTGTCGTTCGTCCGATTTCGGGAGAAAGCATTCCAATGTCTCTCCATCGCCGACACTGAGATAAAATCACAGAGGCGAAGTGTGTGTTGGGTCGTTATGGCAAATACAGTAGGCGAATCGCTGTTTAAATCTGCAGGTTCTTATTATTACACTACAACCGTCGCGCATTCCCATCGAGCCGATCAAGCCTACACCGAAGCCATCATCCCTACACCGAATCGACGCCAGGTGAGTTGTATGGATGCAACGCGCTTGCTGACGGGAAGTTCTACACCTGTGTACTAAAAATGCGCGCGCTATCACGAGTAAAGGTATATGTGGCGTGCCGGTCTACATGTCTGTACGTCTATGAACTCAAACTATGTCGTGCACACTTTTTGCCTTCAGACATTAGCGGTATCAGACGAGGGCGCGTTTCGCATAAATGTCCAGAAATATATGCAGTACACAAAGCATGCGTTGCATATACACTACGGCACGCATTTTAGGATGAAGTCGTGTTATGAGACGAATATCAGTGAGCAGAGCGAGTTCGGGTCATCTTTCGACGGATTGCAGCAAATGCACACACGCGCCGTCAAAATACTCATTCGCGACTGTCAACGGGCCAGCATGCTCTCCGCGACGACCATGAGCTTGTGACTGTTTGTTCAAAACTACGGCGAACTGTTATTTTAAAATGCCATCCTATGACCGATCTGTCGTGAGAAAATATTTGTCCTGAAAGACACGCGCATCAACTGTGTGCGCGCACGAATACGTATCAATCTGCGGGGTCAGCGATACCGTCACGCTAAACCGGTGCTGCAATCGATCCTCAATATGTCCTGTACATATGGCAGAATTGACAATAAAGTTGAAATGATGATGAATGATACCGTAAATGGATGATTTAAATATTATTGCTACTTTAACAACCCACAGCTATTCTTTCGGAATAGCCGTGTCGAACGTCCCTTCTCTCTCCTTCGCCACGTTTCGCCTTCAACGTTGGAGGACGCATCATCAGGCGTTCAACGTGGAGGGCGAAACGTCACGGCTATCTCGAAAGAACAGTTGTGAAAAGCAATTCTCATAGATCGAGCCGTGAAAACCCACAGCGGAACTTTAACAATCGTTTCTGTTCGTTACGGCAGGCTGATAGATGCATTACTTCAACTGACCGAACGATAAATACAAACAAGCTGCAGAAACTTCACGACCCGATGTTTTCACGGAAGCGCATTTCATCGTTAACAGGATCTGGCACCAAACTAGTGGCACATCATATTTGAGCCGAGATTTCACGACACGTAAAAAAAACGAGCGAGCTTGTATTTTTCTTTGCTGTTCTGTACAGTTTAATAAAGGTGCTAAATAAAGGCATTAAATACATTGAGAAAATGACGAAATGAAAACGTACTGAACCCGCCGCATGCACGGGGAGAGTTCGCGTGCGGGGACCCCCCTTCGCCTCCCCCAAGCTCAGGTCCCCTGAACGTCACACGTCGGTAACATCTTAAAAGTCAACCACGTCCTAGCTCTTACAAAACACCACTTAGATCATACCGACCCCGGGTTCAGTCTGTGTGTAATTAACGCGACGGTTGCACGAACAGACTCTTTTGCTCACGCACGCACTCAGATGAAATTACTTTACAGTGATTTAGGCTCTTTCATTTATACTGAACATCATCCTGGACTCTATATAGACCATAGAGTTACACTTTGGCCACGTCTAGTCGTTAGGTTTATAACGTATAATACTCAATTAGCGCGAGCAATCTACTGCACAATAACTTATCTGTTGACGACGCGGCGTGGGCCCCGCTAACTGCTGGGTGCAGCACGGGGACCCCGCGCCGCGGTTAACACGCTCGTCATCCCTAGTCCCGGGACCCCTATCGGGCCCCCTGCGGAGCGACTCGCCAATTAGACACGCGAGCCGGGCGACGTGCCGCGGCGTCCTCATACCGTGCAGCGGTGACTGCCGCCGTCGAACACGATTATATTAATGGTAAAAGGCGCAACTGTAGTCAAATTTCTTACCCCACCAGGGTGCGCACGCGTGGCCATAACGGCGCTCCCACGAACCACCGAGAAAACGAAAAAGTGTTTTTTTTATTTCTTTAAATACAAAACCCCGACAAACTTAAAAAGCCATACTTGTACACATCCTTGAATCCGACGTCTGCGGGAGCCTGGCCCTTACAGTCGAAGCGCTCAAAGTCTGCACTCATGACGCCGTCGCTTCTAAGCGGATCATACTGCCCGGCCACCGCCGTCTATTTATACGTCTGATGCGAGACCATCAACCCGGCCCTTCTCGCGCACGTGGCGGCACTTTTTTTTTCTTCAAACATTTCATTTTCTTGTCGACAAATAGCGCGCCTAGTGGGGCGGAACCAGCCAGAGTGCTACCCGGGTCCTCGCGAGGCAGTCGTGGCATGCGGTTGCCTAACACCTGATCGCAAAGGGGCTCGGGCGTCGGGGCGACCCCGGTGGCGCGCTTGGCTGTGCCACGCTACAGAGACAGCTAATAGGGCACTGGAGAGAGCACATGGCAACGGGGCCAAGGAAAGGGGGCCCATCCAAAGCCGGCTGATCGTGCCGAAAGCTCAAGTTTGAGATAGTGTTTATTGCATGCGCTTCATTTAAATCGATGTATCGTTGTTGTTAAACAAGATACTGGTAAACGGCTCACACGTGATAACTCTTTGACGAGCTTAGTGAACTATTCCAGGCTCTCTTTATGTCCGTTAAAGGTCATTCGTTTACAAAGGATGCTTGTCTGAAAATTAAACCCATCAAGTAGTTAGAATGTTTTAAACAAAGCACAATGAAACGTGGATGAAAAGTAGTAAGCGTTGTGAATATTCGTTAAATATGCCACGATTTGTTTTACCTGTGTAAGCAACATTTGTAGTGCCGGGTTAGGTTCAACATCATTGCCTAATACATTGTGCCTTAACATTGTTTACTACACTGTGCTGCACTCGTTCATAAACATGAATAATTATACGGTGACTAAGCCATTGCTGGGCCCTAGGTGATTATTAAACCAGCACACACCGAGTGTACAGCACTAACTGGAGCCAGCAGCAGCCCAGCAGATCGGAGTCACTCGCGGACCCGGCATGATGCCACACATTGCTTAAACTCGTACAAAAAGTTTGGCTAAAAACGTCGATAACAGTGTTATTATCAGTGTGGCGCATGCACAAGGCGGCAACTCCAAGCCAGTGTTTACACCCATCGGCGAGCCCGGGAGGCCATGGGGACGGTGGAGGTGGCAGCGCGGACCTTACGAGGCCAGGAACGGTGAACACGTGTACCTTGTGTGTAGTGGCAGGGAGCGTGCAAACACCAGCAAATGAGTTACGCGGCGGAAACGCAGCAGCCCGATGAAACTGGCCTACTGGAGATGTAGACTCGACTCGGAAGCGGACCGCATTTATAAAATAGAGGTGTGCACTCAAAATATTAAGGGCTGCACAAGAGACCATTCCGGGGTTTGGCCTCAACATTAATATCTTAAGAAATCAAAAGCATCACCCTAACAGGCAGCATCAGGCAGCAGCTCATTTAACCCCCCCTTCCCCGTTACATTACACAGCAATGAGCACTAAAACTGATACAGCAGTGCACGTTCGAACAACACGGTCTCTTCTTCCGATTCATCAGCAGGATAGCTCGTCACGGAGCCTCGTCACGGAGCCTCATCCCCATGCCAGCCGCAGCTCTGTCGCTCATCGCTGGCCGAACGACGCTCAGCACTGGCCGAGGGCATCTCCGCTGCTGCCAGCGCTGCCCGTCTGTGCACGCTTGATGTACAAGTTCAGCAGCTTCATCTGCAAGGGACGGCAGGGCACAGCAACGCAGTGAGTGAGTCATAACGCCATCCCAGGAACAGGTTGGTGAAACGCCCAGAGTTACAGGGGGCCTGAGATTAGGATGAGGCATTCACGCTTTGGTCATCATGCCGCTCAGCACACAAGTCCAGGTTATACTCCAGTCACCGGCTGGGTGCTAAAGATGCACTCATGTCCATTGATGGCCAAAACCAATCGTGGCCATTTCACATTCCTATAGTAAGAAAAAGTCAACTCATCCCCAGCATTTGTTAAGAGTCAACCACTTGTTTAAACGTGAAACGATGCAAAGTTTGGCCATGGTTAGTCACGTTTGGGAGCTTTTTAATGTATGTACATGCACAGCCCTTCCAACAATCCATCGGTAAATGGGGTTGGACAATCCCCAAGCCTCTGACTGGCGCGACACTTTACAACACTGGCCAGTCTTCTTTGCGATTCATCGAAGCACGATGGTCAGCTTCTGGACATCGTTGTCTTTCAGCTCCTCGGCTTCGAAGTGTTTGGTAGAATTCGCAGGTAATACCAAGTATTACTTGACAGGGATCGCGACGTGAACGCTTCTACCTTGACCCCCCACTGGGGGGGGGTCAAGGTAAAAGATGGGAAAGGCCGGAAAATAAACGTGGAGGAATTAGTACCGAACAACAATTGTCGTTGTTGACATGCCGTTCTCTCCGCAGCCCTGTGCAGCGCTTTGTGACCCTCGGGTGAAAAGCGCTATATAAATGCTATTATTATTATTAATTTTGAAACACCGCCCTCTACTGCCCACCACGTGGCGCTACACAGTTTCATGTTTGCGTTGCAAATAAATGGAAACGTGTCTGTTTTTGAACTAGTGAATAAAATAAATATATTATATACAATCTATGCAGCCAGATATTGCACACGGCTAATTAATGACCTCAGATATGGAGAATACAGGATAGTAAATATCCATGCTAGTGACATTAAGAATCTTTTTTTTTAAAATAAACTTGTAAGTAGGTTTTAATTCAACGAATGATTTCAAGTGTAAATTTCTTTCACGTTAAGTTAAACCTTATTACACAAAATTAGAACTGAAGATTTCACAGGAGTCTCTGATTTCTAAAGTGCTGGCAACCGTGGATTGAGGCCTGGGCCGCTAAGGACATCGGGAACAAGCACAGCTGCCCATACAACAATACATCATTATATAAACAAAAGACATCAATATTTATACTTGTTTCATTCCACATGTTGTGGCTATTGAAGCAAATAAAATAATGTATACGTTATACAAAAAATAGGTAATACTTTGACACATAACGTCTTTTTCTTCTTTATCTTCTTTCATTAGGCAGGATGGAAAAGCAACAGTTGCGACACGTGGTATAGTTGAATACTAAGTTTGTTCAACCAATCCCAGGAGGCAGTTGATGCTGTATGGATGGCAGCGATAGGGCCAGGATGTTGCATGGATGGTGCCTTCGTCGGTGATGAGGTTGATGGTTTGAACTTCACTAGCCGTAGTTTAGCAGTTATTTGATCTTCAATTTGTGAAAGGTGCACATACATCTCCCACGTTGCATTCGAGTGCAGTTTACCAAAGTCCACATTGCAACTTTAAAAACCCTGTTGTATAGCAGAATTTGAATACTGGCGAGGAAGCAGGATTAAGCTGGCTTGAACCCAACAATGACACAACACATGATGTGACGAATGCCACACAGAGTGCCTTTACAGGAGGATGGGAAGAGCTTCTCCTTCCCCGCAATTCAGGAACGTTAAGTAACGATTTCTGTATTTACACAGGTAAGCCTCGGCGTCTCAAGACTCAAATTGACTTGGGATGTTCGCCCATTTGCTTTTTTCGACTGCTGCCACCGCGCAAAAAAAAACTACGGTGGCCAAAGTGATAAAACTCTTATTTACTAGATTCTAGGTGCACCACCTCATTGTCATGCAGTTGGGCATCTCAAGCAGCCTCCATGCCAACATGACCAGGTAACTTTCACTAGGCCTGGCTGCAAGGTGTGGTGCTGCGCTGTCAGTTCACTCTGAGTGAAGTTCGTGACGATCACATGCATATTGGACAAGCAGACATTCCCTTTCATTAGCTTGAACATAAATATTTATCTATGACGAAATTAAGCAAAATGTGCCCAACCTCGTCACATCTTGGAAGCGAATCAGATTTGAGCACAATTAATGATCGAATGGGTGATCACCATTCACAAGGAGGGTGTTATGAGATTGCAGGTCTCACATTGCAGGAAGGCAATGGGCAGTACTTCAAACTCCATAGTTGTATTGTATATCTATACTGCCAGACCCTCATCTGGCAAGTGAACTGACATGTAAGTATAATGAATGGGGGCACAGGGAATGCCCATACGGTGTCCAAGCGAGGAGAGCACCTTGCTGCCTGTGAGCTGCGCAAGGTGCGGCTTGAGGTCATCCCCAATGACGGAGTGCACAGCCACGAGGCAGAACACGCTCGCCTTGCGCACGCTGCTCTCCGTGTTGTCGTATCCCTGCAAGCGAACACACGCGAGTGAGCCCACCACACCGGCACCACAAATAACTCGGGGAAGCACGGGAGAGGCAATCGTCACAACCGACCATACGTAGCCGTTCCTAAGAAACACGACCGCGTGTCCATGCCGCGCACCATCAAGACCGTGTGCTGCGGTTAAGAGCACGATATGGCAGGTTCACTTTGCATTAATCATTTTAATCATTCAGTTTGTCCAGGTAAGTTGTGTTGGGTAGCTGAGCGTTGCTTCCATCCAAACAAACTCCGGCTGAAGCGTTTACTCGCTACAGTTCTTACACGATGACGTACCCGCTCATGAGATGTGGCTTGTAGGCTTGATCGCACGATGAGAATTGCTCTTAACAGCTGCTCTTTCGGGATAGCTGTGTCGAGCATTCCTCCTCTCTCCTTCGCGACGTTATCACCTCTCATTTTGGAGGCATCATCAGGGTTCTGATCATCAGGCTTCTAATGCCTCCAACGTGGAAAGCGAAAACGTCGCGAAGGAGAGAGAAGCGACAGTCTACACAGCGATCCCAATAGGAACAGCTCTTAAGAGAAATTCTCATACGTCGAGCTGTGAAAAAACCTACACAGACGCTACGATGATGATGGGCTTACCTGCAGCAGGCCCGGAATGACTGCCGGCAGCAGTGGAAGCAGGTCCTCGCGAGAAATGCGCTCCACCACCCGCGTCAGCATCTTGATCGCCGCCAGGTTCGTGGGGTAGGTGGCCGTCTGCACGATGGGGCACAACACCTGGAGGCACTGCTCCGGCTGGATGGACGTCGCCAGGGCTATGGCCGTCTCCTCTGCCGCACGCACCACCTAACACAGGGACAGTCATGGGTGGTCACGCGCGCATCAAAGCGAGCGACCAACCAACCACAAAATGCACGGACACTCTACACTGGCTACCCATCCACCAACGCATCACTTATAAAACAGCAATAATATCCCACCGCGCTATCCACACAGGACACCCTAAGTACCTCGCATCACTACTCCGGCCACTCGCCCCGACACAATCCCGCACTCTACGCAGCTCATCACGGCACCTACTCCACGCACCGCGCTCACGCACAACCTTCGCACGACGCCGATTCTCGGTGGCGGCACCCACAACCTGGAACGGCCTGCCGCATCTATTACGCCTAACACAGTCCAATACAACCTTCAAAATACGTTTAAAAAGTCACCTCTTCACAACAAACCGACTGAGCAGGGCTCCGCACCTCCGAATCAACGGGTACAACGCGCCCGGAGAATATGCGTGCGTTACAAATATATATTATTATTATAATCCCAAAGCATTACGGTGAAGGTGAGTGTTAATCATCTGCCGCTTTGCTACGCACAGTGATAGATAGATGTTTAATATTACAGCAGAAAATACCCAGTGAGCTTGAAAGCTCTTTGCAGGATTCCTACGGCACAACAAACACGCAAATTGACCAAACTTAATTAAATATAAAAATCAAAACGAACCACAAAAACATAAAGCAAACATTTACACGCAGCATTGCACAAGACAAAAGTGACCAATATATAAAAAAATACAAAGTAGTTAAAACCGTTAACCATTGCGATAGGAATAAATTATGAGGAGCTTATTGCACATTAAAAGAGCAAACATGCAACATTTCAAACACATATCAAGTTTTGCAATCGTAGACATTTTAATTATGATTGGGATCTAAAGTTGCTCATCGAAGGTAGAGACTGTAGCCTCAAGCTATTGTTCCAAAAACATGGGCATCGAAGAGAGCTTGCAGCCGCCTCCACTGTAGTTAACGCTTGTTCATAACTGGTACAGTCAAAGGGTCTCATTGTGAACTGGCTCCACCGCATTGGCCTTACTCAACAGTAGTTAGAAAAAAGCTTAGATAAATAATTTGTGAAAGCTGCATTTGTATGCCAAGCGTATATGTATAATGCTTACTGCGGATTATAATATGAATTAATAAATGTTACAAGATAAATAATAATAATAATAATTCAATTTATATAGCGAAAATGTGTCATTTTGTTCTACTCCCATTCTACTAGTTTGGTAACCTTCTTCATGGTATTAAGGCTGCAAAAACTCCAGTTACTTACAAAAGTTAAATAATAATATAACATTTGGCAACCTGGCATCGGCAATAATAAGGTAGTGGTAATACATTTATAGTTTGGTCTTTTACATTTATCACTTTCCACTGCCAATGTGGTTGCGAGTGTTTAACTTGATTATAGAGAGTATAATTTGCATTTTGTGACGACAGCATACATTTTCATCTGATATAAACAAAATGTAAGTATTGAGAGAGAATGGTACCATGTAAAGAACTGCATTCTCTCCAATTAAGCAGCAGCAGAATTTATTTTCCTGGACTCACAGTATGTTTAAGAAACACGATCCATCAGTGTTCAACAATTGAATATACGTCAACAAGAAACGAATACAAATGTCATCAATACTTTATCTTATAAGCCAAAAAACTCATTAGGGTAACACAGCCATCGAGACCGCTGGGAGTGTGCTATGGGAGTGCTATTTTTAAAGGACTGAAAAAAAAATAAAGCTCCCAATCTAAGTCACGAACCAATTTAAAACACCACTTCATTTTTTCCCACATTTCTGGCTGAAACACGAGCATCTGCTGTTCTGCTGAAACTACACTGGTGATATTTGCACAAAACACAGCAGGCTTGCTTTCTGGTAACACCCTGTTCCATCAACCCCAGTCTGAAATAATCTTGCGCCGCTCATCTTTACGATCTAAACGTACATTTTTCTTTCATAACAAACAACCAGTGCCCTTCTTTGTCCACTTCTATCCAGGCCTACCTTGCATCTAACCAGCCAAAACCCAAATCGATGGCTTGTGAGTAACAGCAGGTCACAGATATCCGGAAGTGAAGAGGCATTTGCAAAAGACCTTCACAATCTCCTCATGTCAGGTGCTTTCTTAGCTGGTTTGTGTTGGATCCTTTTTCAAAAAAGAAAAAAACATCAAATAACAAAAAAACTACAACGACGTAACACTTGTTTACCACTTACCTGCCAACTGTTAATTGCCACATAGAATGCACTTGGGCCACTTTTGAGATAACATACAACTGATCGCCTTAGCCAATAAGACCATGTAATTATTCAGGCACAAGCCGGGTAGCATGCCTTGGCCACCGCCTAGCTCTGGAATTCCTGACACGTGAGCAAAGTCATCTGTTTTTTTAGCCAATGCGCACAGGGAAAGATTAACCTTTCAGCTGACAGCCTTACACAGCAGCACTTCTGAAATATGGCAAAGGGTATATCGCAGGAATCCCGCTTCCAGAGCTTACAAGCTCACTGGGTATTTTCTGCTGTAATTATACACACCTAACATCTATATTTTTGCTGAAACCTGGCAGGCCGATATGCTCTAGCATGCGCAGCTTCCCTTAAAAGAAGACGCACACATTTAATAAATATGAGCGCTAAGTACCGCAGTGCAAACAGTGTCCCAACCACAACCAGCCCAATCAGTGTAACGGGAGTGGACTGCACAGCTGTTAACCCTTTATGTGCCTGAACCTAATTCAGCAGTGATAAAAAGGTGTCTGTTCCCCGTGTGGAGTACCTAAACTGCATCATCAATAGCCAGGAGGAATATAAGCATGGAACACCATCTATTGACAATTACAAACTTAGATAATTTTCTCACTCGCATTTCCACTGTTGCTCAAGATCTACTTTTTACTGCAAAAAAATATAACTACGACAGATTTTTAAAGCAATCAGAAAATATACCTTTCACTTCCGTTCCACATATCCATACAGAATATACCTTTGTCACGTACCTCTTACTCTATCCTACCACCTTCCTGCTTTAGCCTTTAATTCAGCACCGTTGTTTTGACATACCTCGCGAATATACCATGACGTGAGGCTACTCAAGTCTTCGTGGAAACAATGCTGTATGCTGGCAAAGACCCCTGCCCGTCGGGTAAACACGCAAATAGTCCTGTGCCGGTATTTGGTCCAATGTATTGCAAACAGAGTAAAGCTGTATGCATTTCATTTAACCCTTTCACCTACAACTGTGGTTCTTCTTGGAAAGAGTGCAGCCAAGTGGGATTAAAAGTGTAATTTCCATAACACTCGCCACAAACAGAATTAACCGTTCAAAAATCCACATGTGACTGAGTGGCGCTGGGGTCCATAAGGATATTTGGAAAAGATGAAGCCAAAATAAAATGATTTACATTAGAACAATAGAAAGTAACACAATACTGTCATACTTATTTTTAAGAAGGACATAAACTAAAGAAGTCGGAAGAAATCAAATGAGCGTAAAAAGGGCAGATAATAAATAAATAGTAAGAGGAACAAAACGTTCCCTGAATTCAGGTGTCTAAGTCGTGGCAACGTCGGGTGCGTGCATTTGACTGTACAGATCAAGACCCATCGTCTGAGCGGGGTAGACAGATACAGTGTTTTCAATGTAAACAAAGAATGCACAAGTCCACCGTCGAACTATGAGGAATATGGCATCGTCGAACTATGAGGGATGATGACGATGTAGTGGGTAGGCCTTAATCCAGCAATGTATAGGAAATGGTAATGAATTTGTATGGAAGAAGCGACTGGTGAGTGTTATTCAATGTAACGAACGCTGTCAGGTTTTTATCCACCCAACAAATGTCACAAACCTACTATTTGATAACCGTAAGATGTTATGAATCGCCGCACCGAGGTCCTGCTTTTAACATGTGAAACTGGCATCACATGGCAGACAAATGTGTTGTGGACACCTCATGTGTGATGCTGAACGCTGGCTGGAAAGGTGGGATTATTTACAAAAAAGACAGGGCTGCTTCGAAGCTATGCCATGTCTCCTGCTGACCTCACATACAATGGAGATAGCAGCCAGAGGAATGCCCGCAAGCTGGCACAGGGTGGCAAAGCATGGCAGAACGAAGTAACGCTTCAGAAAAAAACACGCTACCTACACACAGCAGCATTTTTCAACAACCTATCAGGTCATCTTCATGTCAAATTATGTAAATTGATGTTGTAGCAACAAGGAACAATGTTTACAAAACCTTCCATGAGGTCATACACACCACTCGCGTACACACGTTATGGGTAGAGGTGCAGCGCCTTCTGCAGATTATCCCCCTGTGACATATTGTGTTGTGGAGAATAATATCCACAGTTTGGATTTCTTGTTTAAGGAAGCGTCAATCTCCATATTATTACAATGACACTGATCATTATCAGTGGCAACACGCGAAGCTATTTTATGTCGCGCGCGTGCCGATGCAGTGTAGACAGAACATGCAAAGCTCCGATATCCACAAAAAGAGCTAAATACATTGCTTTTAAGTTAAACCGTTTTAACTCGTTGACATATTTAATCATGGAAAACCACAATCAACTGCCATCTGAGGCAAATTATGTCCATAAAGGCTTGGGCCTAAAAGTATATTTTTTTAACTAGAAGAATTTCTGAAAGTGTATAAAAGCGATCTAGATGTTCAATACTGCCTACGTTATGATGCGAAAAATCCACAAACTGTAGGCGATCAAAACAACAAATATTGTGCATTAATCCCTAAAACATTCAGCCAACAAGCGCCACAGTTCAAGACCAAAGTGCCATGAATATAGTGGAGTGTTAAACTTAGCCTGGCATGATGTCAGTCAGCAAGTGTGTGTGATTTCAGATGTCATCTTTCTCTGCTCACGGGGACATCATTTACCCGACTCTCCATTCATAAGCCAGTGACAGACGTTGAAACCAAACCCCTGATACCGGAACTTTCGATAGTGTGTATCTTTGCATGAAAAATACCCTAAGTCTGGATGGATCAACATTTTACTGAGTATTGCGATACTACAATCCGAATGAGCGTCTCGACTAAAAGTCACTCTAAATCGACATCACTCTCGCAACCCCATAAACCGCGAGCTTACACCAGGCCACGTGGTGGGAATAGATTTGAGTTGAGACTCAGGAACTCCACCTAGGCCTCAAATCGTCATCCATGAAATGATTATCAAATATAATTGATATATGAAGCAGGATCATTAAATTACAATATCAACAAAACATTAACGTAACAAAGTACTTAATTTCAGAATTGCTGCCCTCTCCACGACACTCAATGCAAAGCATTGATCCACATCAAAGTGTTTTTCCTTACTGCGTGAACAAAATTCTACATCTGTATTCTGTTAACTCGATCCTCCTCAGTTTCCATTGGGTGTCTAAATCCGGCTTAATGTACGCGTGATCCACCAACCCCGGCCTCCAAATCATGGATGACAGGCGTGCGCAGCTGCACACTTGGTGAGCGTTGAACGATGAAACCACCGTTCAGGGTGGTGAACGCACCTCCTTGTGAGGGTCCTTGTGCGCCTCCAGGCTTCTGATGATGGTCAGCTCGGCGTAGTTCTTGAACGGGTCAGGCCGATTGCGCACAATTTCCCGCAGCACGCGGAGAGCCAGCGTCCGCACCGTGTACTGTGCAGGCAGCGTGAGCACAGGCAATCGCCGGGTAAACGGTGTCAACGTGGAGGCTCGGCACTCTATCGCTGTCACCAGATTTATTAAGTACAATTGATAAAAGCACCCATCAGACGCAAAAAATGGTGAATGCAAATGTGAAGTATTGCAAGGAAGATATACAACTATTTTACGCCGTAATATTACAACTTACCATGGAAAAAAAAGCAAGGGGGAGGAAACCACGCGTCATATAGAATGTTACATGCAGTTTCACTGCCATAGGAGTACTCTAGATACAAATGTTGTTAAAGCCAGAATTAGTTTTAAATATATTGTATGCACTTATGCAAACAGATGTAACATACACTGCATAGCACAGGCAACTTTTGTGTGCAAATAAAAATAAAATTTGGAGATGCACCCTATAATAAATGTGATTAAAGTACATCTTCCGCGTTTGTATTTATACTGGAAACGTACAGCCTCTGACCCTATCCCTCAGGTCAATCCCATTCAGGACACAAAGTTCGATGGGTGATGCAAGACTACCTGCATACGGACACCCATCGGAGCTCGTGCTTCCTCGAGCCTCCGATCAGAGAGATCACACGCGAGCACCACTACACCCCCCCC
>JAZEWU010000005.1:14582940-14640267 GCA_036362915.1 Geotria australis | reverse complement strand
CCCCTCCCCCCCGTGGCCGCACCGTCGTGTGTGCCATGCAACCCAGGCGTACCCAGGGAGCCCAAAGCAACAGCAGCAGCAGAGGCAGTAGGAACAGCAGGTTTGGAAGGAGCCAGGGTTAGACTGTGCTGTTACCTGGGTGAATATTTACGCCAGATGCCTTTGGGAGCATAGGCAGAAAGTGGGGACAGAGGCTGGGGACGGAAAGTGGGGAGGGCTAGGGACCGAGGGGATAGGTCAGCACCCAAGCCCCACGCACGACTTGCCAAGCGATTGGGGGTAAGGGTTCATTTGTTAAGGAAGGTTTTAGGGACGTGAAATGAATGGGAAAGGGAAAGAAGACAGCCACACACAAACATAATGTGATTTGTAACTGGTATAATTAATAGTATTATTATATGAAATCGTTATAATTAACACACTTGCATCACATGAAAGCAAATTCCAACTGAACACAGATGCCAAATGTCAGCTAAATTGCTTGTCGATACAAACGTGTCTCAATTTTGACATTGGGACATCATCAGAAGATGTCTCAGTCGCACAATATAGGAAACAACAAGCATACAAAGATGTGATTAACAAAACAGAGACCCTCTGTCCAACAGGCCACAGCCCCGTTTTGGGAATCTCACCTGGGGGAGAGGGCCCCCTGGGAGGTCATGGTGGGGGAGGTGAGTGGGCTGACACGACCCAGAGAGGCACGTGGGGTCCCACGTGTCATCGTGCTGCCAGGAGAGCTCTGCAAGCACAACAGTGGCACATGCACACACGTGCGTGAACAAACAGCAATTGTGTACAGAGTGCAATCCTAACACAGCCTCTCGGTGTTTGAAGCTGGACTTAATGACCACACTAAAATTTCCATGACCAATTTCAACAACTCCGGATCTAATGAATGGAGAAGGCAAGTATACTTTGGCAGCATATCTAAATATAATGGAGCAAGTGTTTTTATGCATGTACATATGTCCACGCTGCAGGAACCAGATTCGAATCCTTCTTAAGCGCAAATTTTATCTGCACAACACCAACGCTCATACGTCTTATTTCAGCTTTACTTTTCACTAATTGATTACTCTTTTGAAACTTCAGCGAGCTGGGAATATTTAGAAAAGCATATAAGGAAGACGTCGAGGTCAAAGCAGTCATGTTTGCAGAAAATATAATCAACTAGAGACGTCCGAAGGACGTTTTACATGATCGAACCAAGATCACCCGTAGGGTTGGTACTCTGCTAAATTAAATCAGTAGATTGCAGTGCTGAAAACGTGCGAGTTGTCAACGAGCATACTGTGCCGGTGTTGCTGGTGTTGCGCAGGTGGTTGTGGAGAAGCTTGGTTGCTCCCTCTTGGAAGGTCTTGGGCAGCGCGCCCAGCAGCATGGTAAACTCGGGCGTGTTGAGCTCAAACAGCGCGATCAGCACTGCCTGCGCCGCCTGCAGGTGACCGACCGCGTCATCGCAACGTCAACGTCACTTCACAAAGCGCGACAGGACCTGCTCCTGGGTGTGCCTGTGTGAGCATGCACTAACGGCCAAAACTCTCAACTGGGACAATTTTGTTCATCAAACATATGAGTACACGTCACCTCCGATATTGGACCTAGAAAGTGGCTTAATAAAATAAAAGCCAGAAACTGTAAATGACAATGGTGACTGAACATACACCGTAGATTGCCACCGGCAAATGTTAATAGCTTTAGGTGCAGATGAACACGAATTAGCAATGTCGCCGATGTTACACGGAGCATGTCACTGAAGTTAAAAAAGGGAATACCGTCGGCGAAAACAACATCAACAGAGAGGTTTTGTCAGCTAAAGCCAAAACCTGTCTAGTTGTTGGTGCTGTAAAACATAAATAAGGAGGGGAGGGTGAGAGGGAGTGAGTCTTAAGTGAGTTCCCAGAAGCCCCAGAGCTTTAAAGCCTCCTGCTGCATAGGACAGTGGCATGAGAGAGCCTTAGCGCACACAGCCAGAGGTCCGCAGCATCCCATGCTGCAAACCACAACAGCCAGGGCCCCATCACCTGCAGCCCAACACAGCGCTGTCCCTGCCCGTCGGACGGACCGCGCTAGCGCTTTATGGACAAAGCGCACGTCCCTTTTGCTCGCTCAGGTTATGGAGGTTGGCACGGCAAAAGGTTAAAGAGGTGCCCCGTGCCACACAACACGCACCGCGGTGAATCGCCAAACTTGACCGACCCATCACACCAGCCAGGGCTTGAGCTCTACTGCGCACCATTCATGTCTTTATTTGTCCTTTGGGCTTTCATTTTAATTGAGTGGTATTAATGTCAATTACACCCCAACTGTAACACGTCAATACTGCATCCAGCACAACAGCACATGTGTTTCCTCATTGCCGAGGTGACTTGTGTGCTGTTAGCCGTGTGGTTCTGCAGCTGGGGCAAATTTTACATTTTAGTATAACTTGTTGTGGAAAATGTGTGCGAGTTAGGAAACCAACACACATGCTGATTAACATTCCAGTCCATGACCATAATTTCCTTTAGATGGCTGGCGTACCTAAATCCCTCCTCCTAGATTTCTGATTAGTTGTTACATTTTAATGGGTGAGCACCAGAAAAAAATCACCCTTTGCAAATGCAATAATTCCGCTCAGTTACACTTTTTATCTCATGCGATAAAAATCGAGTTAAAGATCAAGCTCTGGCAAAGGATAAACGAGACTTCGTCCGTTGCAGAACCAGACGGTCAGTTAGAGGCATTCCGAGTGACACCGTAAAGTTCCCCTGCGGTCTACCTTTTTACAGGGCCCGTCTGCGGATCCTTCCAAAGAACAAGATCTGTACAAGCTTTCATCGGCATACAGACCAGGGGCGGTCTGATGGGGTTGGGAAGGTACAGGGCAAAAATGTTACACTTGATGGACGACTGAAATATATAGTTAAAAAAATATCAGGAAGCCATAATGGCTGTTTGTTTAAAATTAACACAAGCATGCCTATTGAGCCAAAAATGAAAGTGATGTTCTCCCAGAACAGATGTGCTCAAAGCGTGACAGCGAAATTCAGGCAGCACCTAGACTCAGAGAGCTCAGTCCGCTAGCATCAACTGCTGTAAAATCCATGTGCGTGACTGTTTCCACAGCTAATGTGTAACGCTCAATTTCCTTGCTGTGGACCATTATGTGTGCGGTTATGTTTGGGCTAAATATTAAATAGCAATCATGGACCACATAGAGAACATACTGCACTTGAAACGCATGACCATGCCACAATCGGAATAGTTTGAGGTACATTTCAGTGCACTCTATACTGCTGTGAAAACACTGACATGGTGACATAATGGGAGATGAAGTAGTCACATTTTTTGTAAAAAAAATCTGAATGTAGGTTTTACATTTTAAATGTTTGAAGCACCTTGAATATTTCCACTTTGTGGCTCTGAAGTACGATCTACAAACTATTTCCAGCAAGAATAAGTGCACATTTGAATGGTGCTGGTTGTATCTAAGATTCAGTCAACCAACCCTGTAACATATCTGCTCAATAACCAAACCTTTGTATCAAAGCCCTCAATAAACCTTCACTTGGTGGGAAATCGGCCATTGTTTTGAACTCACTTCCTCCCAGCCATCTGTGCTGTCAACTCCCCACCCCTGTTCCAGGTCCAGATTCAAGACATTTCTTATTACATCCATGACTGACCATCCCTTTCTAAAAGATATGTATGGCTGCTTGTTTGTTCAGCGTTGACGTGTATTTCAATTTAGACGTGATATATAGATGTAAGTTATATTGTATTTTAACATTGTATTGCCATTATAAACGTGCAAAGCTCAATAACATGGACAAGCATCGACATTTGCAAAACAATTTCTGCACTTTTCCACTGAGTGGGTTTACATATAAAGCAAAAATATGCCCGAAGGCACAACCATAAGCTTGCCGATTCCCAATCACGTCCTTCTGTGGTATCACTTAGCGGTAGTTAAAAAAAGGTCACATTCAAGGTCAAATAGTTTTAAGTCACTGTGACCTAAATGCAAACATAACTGAATCCTGCTAGTGGTTAATTATTAAGGCACACATTCACACTGACGCTCCACTTATTTCCCTAGGCTAAGCCTTCATGCACGTTAATATTTCAAACTACATTTATTGACGAAAGTTATATAGTAAAATTATTTTGCAATGTAAAACTGTAAGTGACTGCATGCGTTAACATGTAACAAACAATCCATGACTTGGAATACGCTCAAATGTCCTCTGTGCACAACACCTAAACACACGCCCCAACCCACGCCAACCTCAAAAACCGCAGCAACGACGGTTTATAATTAACTTCAACTGCAATAGTGCCACAAAACTCCATTGGATACGCACTTAGATTTCTAAGAACACATACTACATTCCCTATTTGCTATTGCAGCGCTTTGTGACCCTCGGGTGAAAGGCGCTATATAAATTGATATTATTATTATTATTGTGTATGGAACACTGACCAGTATTTCTAACCCAATTTCCCCTGAGCTACCAGCGAATGTTGAGGCCACGCTAAAGTGCCTATCATTATTAATGCAACTATGTAAAATGTATACACGCTGTGCATATATATAAAACATGTCGATTTACTCGAAGCAAAACATCTTTACTCAAGAGACCAGTTTGAGGCCGCTGTGAACTGGTAAAGGGCGCCCTCTGCTGGGAACCAGCACACCAGCATCTGACAGGGTAACGTGGTTTTGTTTATTGAGCGCGAGCGTTAGTGTCGTGCCACGCCGCAACATTATCATTCGCAGAATTCAGCGGCCTTAGACCGCCGCCGCTCAGCAGTATGCGTCATTATCTGTCTTGCACCACAGCACACGGCTAACGTACATTATCGCAGGAACCTTGCATCCAAAGCTTGCAAGCTCACTGTGTATTGTCTGCTGTAATAATGAACATCTTTAGATTTATTGTAAAGATTTTGTTCCATGCATCCATTTACAAACTGACGTTACATGCTCAGATCTGCCAGTAACCTGTGAGATGCTGCCAACTAATGAGATATTAGGACCAAACGTGAACACCAACAAATATTAGCGTAACAAGTTTAGCCTTTCCTTAATGCACTCAAACCTGCCAGAGTCCACATTTCTGTTTGATCCATCATGAGGTGGTTTAATGATTCACACCGATTTGTAATTGTTTTCTGGGTTAGATCACATAAGAAGAAAGCAATATGTGTATGTTTAAAGAACAATTTAATTATAGTGTAAATGAATAGACAAAATGAATGAAAAAGACTGAGTACAGCACAATGTAATTTATGGAGGGATGAGTATTGGAGGCTGGAAATCTGTGATGTACATGATGAATATATCTTCAATAAATAACAGCAAAGGCCTTTATTGAAAATAAGATGAAAGACCATGAAAACAGGTTTCTGATGACAGAAATGCAGTTTCTGTAGCAACTCATGCAAAACCACCATGCCTACAGGGGATATAATGCTCACTGTGCCCAAGGTGATGCTGAGAACCTCCTCACACTGGCTATCAGCTAGTGGTTCCCCTCTCCCTGCGGCTTTTACCTTCCTGACGTCCGAACTCTTAGGCTCGCTGGTCCAGGTGATAATGCGCGAGACGGCCAGACGTGTCTCGCTGGAGTTGACAAAGTCAGCCGGGTCCATCTGCAGAGCCAGACTTTCTATGTACTTCAGCACGGCGACCTTCACCTGAGGGAGACACGGTGCTTTAGTCATGCCCAAGAGACGAACACTACATTATTTCACGACCAGATCTCCTGTAAGAGCAAGCAGCTTTGTCAGTGCAAATCTAGAGGGACGACGCAGCTCTCTCACCTTCAGGTTGGGTGTCTGCGTCTGGTCCACGATGAACCTCATCAGGATGTTGAACTGCTGATCGAACTGGAATGAGTCCCTATACATATCAGAGAAAAGATGTTTTTACTCATGTGTTCCGCGAGTAAACACCGCATGAATTGTTTGAAGTGTTACTTGGCAAACACTCTGCGAGTGTGCGACACGTCGCTTCATAAATGAGCAGTACAAAGATGTCAGCGATATCAAAGACTAGGGTTCTCAAGCTTTTGCAACTCAAGGCCTACTTGGCCCACTTGGGCATGGTCCCCAGGGACCACTAGGTGGTGCTCGCGGCACACTGATGGGTTGCGACCCACTGCTTGAGAATGGGAGATCTAAGATACTGATAGGTGGCAGCTTTAATTTAAGTTCCTTCGAAAATTAAAATATATGCCTTCGTTTGTTTTCACGTTAAACATTTATTTTACCAATTCCGACAAGTTGACGGTTCGGGTTCAGGCTCGGTTCCGCATCACTGCCAGTGGCACAGAGTTCACAGCTCCCAGCGGGGCTGGCACGTGCCATCACCTTGTCACGTCGAGGCAGCGCTGCACTTTGGTCTGCACGGAGCCCAGCAGATCGGCGCCCATCTTCTTGAGAAGCTGGGTCAGTAGCAGGTAGAGCCAGTCGTGCAGCTCGTCGCGGTACAGCACTAGAAAGTCCACCAGCGTCTCCAGGAACATGCTGAACACCTGTCGCACGTGCACAAACGCGTGTGCACACATGCACGTGCGTGCAGCGTACGGACGTGGAGCAAATACGAAATGCAGTTAAGTGTCAGCGCGCACGTGCACACACACACAGACTACAATATTTTGATGAAAGCACTGTATATTAGTATGCGGAACATATTGAAACGATTATTTCAATGCAAGTGCGTCTGCAGGATATAATTAATGTTAGGACATTGCCCACCGTTTGTTGTATAAATGTTAAGTTATATCCTGTATTTTAAATGTACACGAGCAAGGACTGAAACTGACAGGCTCATTGATTAGTCTACACAGATGCTGCTTAAGACAGATGAGGGCTGTCAATCTCCAATTGAATCCAGTGCGGATGACCAAAACCTATTGTTTCCAGCATATTCTTGGTCTGTTGCATTGCCAACAAGAGACCGTTACTTCCAGCAGAATAAATCACGAACGCAAGTTTGAGGGGGGTTAGGGTCTCACGCAGGAAGGGGAGCAGGTTAATGGCAACGTGAACATGCATGTGTTAGCGTCGTGCAGGGAAGTGCACAACACTTACTCTCTATCCCGTTCCAGCACAAGAACGCACGGTGCAAATGAATGCAAAAAAAAGAAAATGAAGACAATGTCAGTGTCGTACAGTGGTGAATAACACAAGTCAGGGCACCTCAAGGCAGGCTGGGACACGCCCTGCATATGCAGTTAGGTCACCCACACACAGCATAATCGTGAGTAGATTACACAGCACACTTTAAGGTAATATCATTCATTGATTAAAACATCACAGCTTATTGTTTTGTTCGATTTATTGTTGCCATTTTTTCTTCTTTCAAAATGTGTCCTCAAGTTTGTTTTAATTTGAGTTATTTAAAAATAATTACAGCATAATAGTGAGATGTTTACATAAGACACACAGAGAAAACACACACTAAATCAAAGTTATTCAATGGCAACAGCCGACACAACAGGCAATATCATTGATCACTCCAACACACTGATTAATCACCTCATCCTTTAATTGGTGCAATGTGATTAATGCACTCCTGCCGTTAAAGCGGTGAAGTCAAATTACCTTGCTGGGAGGGTCAGCAAACATCCGCGTGAAAATCTCGCAGAGTCTTTTCAGCTCCACTCGACTGTTAAGTAGATCAAAGGCACAAATCAGCATTAAACCAACAACTATTGGTACATAAAACACTCCACCTCCGTCGTGAATAAACACAGATGCACTGCAGTTGTACAAGGCAGGTGGGTTTTGTTAACGAAAGCATCTGCTTATACATTGCCGCGTATCCGCAATTGAATGCAATGCTGGTGGTGCCCTCCATCTGCGAGTACCATCTCATAAGATCATCATCATTATTAGTGCCCGCTTAATCTCGGAGAGGGTTGCGGGGGGGAGCTAGAACCTAACCCGACAGATACAGGGCACAAGGCAGGGCTATACCCAGGATAGGATGCCAGTCCATCAATGGGCACCGGGGGCCATATCGTCAGACCAATTAACCTAGGTACGGTGTCATGAGTCGTTCTCTCCTCGAAGGAATACCTTCGACATTGAATGAATATGTGCGTATTATAAATGGAAAAAATATTATTATTTAAAAACAAAGTACCCAGCGACAACCCCAAGCGGATATGGGGAGAACGTGCAAACCCCACACAGAAAGGCATCCGAGCTGGGAATTGAACCCTGGTTATTCTTGCCGTGAGGCAGCAGCGCTCAAGTCACTGTGCCACCATGCCACCAACAACGTGAAATGCGCCAGCGATTGTCCCCCTGGCTCGGCGGCTTTTGGCGAGAGGGCCGCACCTGAGCGTACGCTGCGACTTGAAGAGAGCCTGCAGACCAATGAGACCCTCCTTGCGTTCGGTCCAGTTGGCGCTGGCGCAGCGGTTGAGCAGCTCCGCCACGTCCTCCATCTGGCGCACGTAGAGCGACGCGGAGCCGTTGCGCGATCCGTACGAGCGCTCCGAGCACGCGCTTGACGCGTCGCTGTTGGCGTCGTCGTCCGAGTACATGGAGCCGTACGGCTCGTACCTCCGTCGCGGTTTGTTCTACCACGGGGCAAGGAGCGGGGGCGGGGAGCAGCAAGGAAGAGAGGTCGCCGGCACGCGTGTTACACGGAAAGAACAACTCTGGAACGCTGAACACTCAAAGCCGACATTTGCGGAAGCCCGTCGAGGAACACGGCATTCCAAGTATAAAGAAGGATAATTAAAAGCGAGTTTTTTTTTTATGTAATTAGGGCTGGATAGGACATCAATTGTCGTAGCGCCGATGAAAAACACACTGTATATGTGGATATCAAAGAATTCATGACGAACAGCACTGATGCTGCAACTCTCGTGTCAATTTCAGCTAAATCCAAGATTGACTGCCAAGTTGACAAGAATATATTTACGGCATCTGGTTGTAAATGACAAAAATACATTTTGACCGCATAATTTATAATTTAGAGATAGCACTTTAAATTGCTGTCGTGAACGGAATTTTGATACAGTAGACCCAAGGAAAGAATCAACATTCAATAGCAGCATGTGTTCTACTGCACTAAAAATAGTGACTCTTTACACATACGTACATATAGAACAAACACACAGGCCCCAAAGCACTCGTGTACCTAAGATGAAAACATGGCAAAACCAAGTGCACTTTAACACACAAGACGTGGCATCAACCAATACCAAGTGAAGAATGCAAAACCACCATTGGGAGTACCTTGCTCCTGGGATCTCCGAGAAGCTGCGTGTAGCAGGGCGGTTATGGGGCAAGAGGTTAAACTGTTATTACATGTAAACAAAGCAACAGCACAGACGATCCAACATACTCGCTAGTATAACAGCGGGTGTTAGCATTTGTGGTCGCAGCACAGGAGATTAATACAAGTGACAGACATCAAGTACATCACGAACGAACAAAGGCGAAGATGGAAAAATAAACAACGGATTTATTTGGGGAAAACGGATGCAAAGGCAAACGGTCAGAGAAAGCAAAGAGAGGTACAGAAGAGATAAAGGCAGACAAGATCCATAGTTAGGTCTTACCAGTGCGTCTGCTACGGCAGCTTCTATGTCATTCCCCAGCAGCCGCCCAGAGTGGCTCAACGAAAATCGGTCTGTCAGGGACACCACACGAGACACGCAGTGAGATGCAAGTCGCTCGACAAGCCAGAGACACAGCCACAGCCTTGTATTTACTCAGGAACCGTTCACTCATCGGCCACAGCCACTCAACGGAAGGGTCCAATTTACTGGTCAGAAATATTCCAAGAATTAATCTTCAGGTGTGCTCTTTTGTTTGATAAAAACGATGCCTCTCATCACGAGTATTCATGAGGAAACATGATCATTCGTGGGAATAAAATACATCAATTGCATTCTCTGTCCTCTCAAAAAGTAACAGTTTAGTGGTTAAGCCAAAACATGTGGGTGCATTTAATATTGTAACAAAGCCCCAAGCTGGCAAGAACCAGGAGTAGTCAGAGTACACTTGATGGCTTAAGGAATCACTAATAGGTTCCAAGGAAAGATCATTAGCTTGAACACCGTAAGCATAATGTAGGCAGAGCCTAAACTAATACAGAACACACCACAAGCAGAGATGCACTAACTTCCAATTGCCAACACGGATCCAGTTAACCAGCCAAACATTACAGATTTAATTAAAATGTGTCCTTTAAATGTAATACTATTAGCGACTGTTAATTAAATTAATAATATTTGGTCAATGGTTACAGATCCAGATTTGGCTGAAAAATCAGAGCCATTGCTCAAGCGCAATGGCAATGCTGTGCCTGCAGAGAAGCAGAGTAGTGACACGTGGCCGTGTTAAACAAAATCAAAAACATCCCATGCGCTCCGTTAACCAGGACGCGCTGCCGGGCCATGCAGCACACGCGCACACACCGGCGTTCGTCAGACACGAGCCACCGTTACACGAGGAGAATGCACTGGCCTTTCACAAAACACAACACGGGGGACACAACGTGGCAGTCACTGGCCAGACACTAGGGTTCCAAAGGCACGGCACCTGTGTTACAAACGAGTGTGACGAAGACACGATGTGGTTAAAACCAAAGTTGGGCAGGAAGGGGGGGGAGTAAAGAAACATCCATGCCCATTCAAGGACTGAAACATAAAATCGTCACTAGAAATAGTTCAACGTCACAAATTTTAATCGGATGGAAGAAAATAAATATCCTCCGCGGGTTTGCGATGAGCATGCTGCCGGCACATGTTCACCTGCGGGCGCGAGCGGCTCGGAGGAGGAGAGCGCGCTGGTGGAGCGCGAGTGGTGGCGGGAGGCTGCCGTACGGCACGGGGGGAGGGACGGGGTTTACACGCCCCCGCCATCATCGTCAGAACAAACTGGGGTGCGGGAAGTCTGGCCACCTTTGACTATTTACTTATTTACTAACTTACAACTGTCACTATTGTCCGCTATTAACACAATCTATCTATCAGGGTCCTTAATTCAGCAATGTGGCTGCCTGCTGAAATGTAAAAAAAAAAGATAAAAATAGTAGTTGCCTTTTTGTGGACTAAAATTTGAATGAGAATTGCTCTTAAGAGCCGTGCCAATACAGCTATCCTGAAAGAGCAACTCTTAAGAGCAATTCTCAGACAGCGATCCGTGAAAACCTACAGCAATAAAATTTAGATATCAATGGTCCCTCGTTTTCTTCTTGAAACTTATTTAAGCATATTAATAAGGTATTACACAGGTTTCTTATTAAACTATATTTTGTATCCCCAGATCAATAAACCATAAGTACTGACGACATTATCCTGCATGAGCTTTAAAATTATTATTTTTTATATATATATAGAAATTAGGTTTTCTAAAGTAGCGTTTTAAAGCTTATTTAATTGCGGCAGTCAAAGTTCCAATACGTAATATGACACATGCTAGTTTAGGAACAGTATAGTCCAAAGAACAACCTTCCTCGTGGGATTTTACTCGACGACCTTGGGAACACATGGCCGACTTACATTCATCTGAAAGCAGCACGGTACGCAACCTCTGTTCCGATCAACATGTACAATAAACGAAAGACACATGAACATGAGACAGAACGAGCAACGGTGTAAGACAGCAACAAATGAGCACAGACACGGCCCTACTCCGTTGCAGGCACAGCTGGATAACGACAGCTTCCACAGCCAAGACCTTGTCAATTAACCCCACAGCACAACAGCAAGCCCAGGGACCCCAGGGACCGGGAGAAGGAGAATTCCAGGACTTGGAATCTTTAGCCAAAAATCAGAATGTACTCCAAAACCAACGTAAGCAGCATTTTTAAATAAAAAGTAGGGGGGGGGGGGTAGTTTGCAAAGCAAAGCTTAATAACAAGAGTGAAATCAAACTATAAACACAGGTTTTCTACCTCCGAGCAAAGTGAAGTTGCACTAAAGCATGTGCGGTAGTAAGCTTGACTTTTTCAAAACAACTGCAAAATGACCCAGCAAGAAATAAAATCTAGGCATCCGTCCCGCTGAGATGCTTAAGTGGGCATTTGCGTGCGGCGTTCGCAAAGGCCACGTGCGGGAGAGCGCCGTTGGCGCGCATGTTTCATGCTATCACGTGCGTCTCACCGAGGGAAGGGAAGCCTCGCACCGGACTCGTGTCTCTGCTGTTGTCCCGGCTGCAGCCCTGACTGACGCTAGGCCGGGGGATTCTGCTGCTGCCACTCCTCGCTAGTGGCGGGCGCGAGGGGGCCGGCGGAGGGAATAGGCCGCACGCGAGCAGGAGGGGATGTGCGGAGAGGCAGCAGGCACACGTAAGCGGACGACCCTAATCCTTTAACTACTGGGTTAGGTCTGCGGTGCCTTGAGTTGTAGTAACTCCGCGCCTCAGTATCCATGTCTCGCCCAAGACCAGGTGTGGAATTTGTGCGTTATGAATTGTACTATCATAACAGACTTCGCGGTTTTGTATAGGTGAATAATTAATTAAGAACATCCTTAATAAACACTTCACGACATAAATTGAGACGTATATGTATTTTTTTTAATGTGTATTTATTTTATACACAATTGTATATTATATTACCTAAGAAACCTTACCCCCTATTGTCAATGATGAGTTAAAACTGACAAGATGTTAAATTGCAGTGAGCCAATAATAAACATCTTTGGCTTTATTTTGAATTTACATAGAAATGAAAATAGGAGGGATGTATGTAGAGCAAAAAACGCTGGATGTCACTTCATGGATGAAAGAAAATTGGTTTTCAGTGGCATGCACACGTGATTAAAGATTAAGGTAATATATTTTTTGCCTCAACTTTGCATTGGAAGATACGCCTGAGTGACTAAAGTGAAGCGATTCCTTGGCTTCATGGTGATTGCAAGGTAACATTTCTGATAATACCTGAGTGAACAATATTGTCATCTTCCCACTTTGGGGCTGACACAGAGAGATTATGAGGCATGGTGAAGGTCATTGTGCTTGCGACAATTTTGGCAGGCTGCGGAGTTGAGCATTCGAATGCCCAACACCACTGTCGCGAGTGATTATAGCAGCAAGGTTTTCCACCCAAGACGTTTCTCAGCAAAAGGTTTACGACGACCCCTTTTCTACATTGAGTCCATAAACGACAGGAAGATAAAAGACAGTCATAATAAACAACACGGATGCAAGAATGAACACGCTTGAGATATATATTATATGGGTGAATGATGATAGTTAAATCCTCAAGTATATTTCTTTTACCACGTAAAAATGAGATGGAAAGACGCACAAATAGCGACACGAAAGACACTTCAAAAGCAGCTGTGTTAATCTAAACAGCCAGCAGATTGTTTGAATAAGCACTGCTTGGCACGACTGACGACAACCGACTTAAACGTCCACGAGTCCTTTGCGAGTCGGAGCGGGGGGCCTCGGGGGGGAAAGCTCACGCGTGGCTCAAACACTCGCTCGCTGCGAACGGACCGTCGCTGCGTTGCGTGCGTGCGTGCCCGAGTGCGTACCCAGCGACAGACGGCTGGGGCTCGTCTCGCGGCTGCAGCCCTGGCTGCGAGGGATGCGGCTGTGCTTGGCTGGCGAAGACGCGGCGGCCGGCAGAGGGACGCGCTGCACCACGCCCGACAGACCGGAGCCCGGCGCCACGCTCAGCATCTTGCCCGGGGAGCCTGACCTGCTGCCCGCTACGTGTGCAAACAACCGCCGGTGAGCACACACGCGCGCACACACACACAGATTACAGCATTAAAATACTGTACCGTCATGCAACACAAACCTCAACTCATTTGGTACACCACGAATAGTGTTGTTTGTGACTGGCCTGTTGGCTTATTGGACATTTGGGCCCATGCTCAGAGACCATAATCAAAAATATAAACACCCCAGATGCACAATCTAGCAACAGTAATAACATCTCCCTTTCTCTTGCATTCTTGTTTCTTTGGTAATTACATTAATTTGGGCGATGTGATGTCTATTTGTGATGCATCATCCTGTCATACTGCGTAATAGTGGTATAGCCTTGATGGTTTCAGTCACCATGTATTCATGTCTCTGTAATTAGTGTATTGTAACTCTCATAGGTGTTGAGTCTCGTGTTAAACTACTTTATTCCACTCTTCTTTGCGATTCTTCAAAGCACGATGGGCAGCTTCTGGACATCATTGTCTTTCAGCTTGGCTTTGAAGTGTTCCACTAGATAAAGGTTACTGTCACTGTGACTATGGGGTGGTTACGTCGAATGACAATAGCCTATATAGCCCTAGTGTCATGGTGAGGTTATTGGAAGGTGGTTTAATTGCGGGAGGATAGCACCGAAGGCCTATGTGTAAAATACACGACCCACTACTGACAACAACCAATTGAGAGTAAACATTTTAGCTGTAGGTGATGCTCACAATCAAACCTTATGGTGACATTTAATTCAGGTTTTTAATCGTGAAAGCCATTTTCCACTTACAACCACTTAATTTGCTACCATTCTGCAGTGTGACAATAACCCCTGATGTATTAAAAAAGTCACAACTTGCACAATACATTTTTACGTTGCACGTTATAAGGTGAATATTATACGTGGCATCGTCATCATGCTGTAAGCAAAGCCCCCACTGCAATGCACAAGTAGTAAGTGAAGAAGAATGGAAGGAGACCGCCCCCATCATCTCTCCACAGGACATGCTGGCAAGGAATGAAGCGTCCATTAGGAATGGAAAGGGACGTGTAACGTGCGCCCCCTGTTTTCAGACTCGAGTACGGCTTGAACAGCTTGTGCCGCACAAGAGGAGGAGGGCTCACGATAAGCATATGGTGTACTGTGGCAGCTGTTATTGCTTCCAGTTCCATGGAACTGATTTACAATCATACGGGGCGACTAAGCAAAGATGATTTTGGCAGAAGGGATGACTTATTGAGCGGGATTGTGACCGAAGGTTCAAATTTCTCTTACCACCACCAGGATTGGCGGATTTGGATCCTGAGAGAGCGATCAGGTTGGGGGGGAGGGAGCATGTCAAAGGGATAGGAACATACAGTTAGAGGCAGACACTGTGCAAACACCATGCAGTCCCAGAACCACCGTGGTTTAGTGCAGACACGGTTACCACACAGTTCGGAATGTGCTACAGCAGGCAGATGCCCTGCAGGGCTATGCACATTATGCACATGTGTTTGTTAGTTTTCTTCGATAACATTTCAATAAACCTTCCGATGGTAGAAAACTACTTCGCACAGGTTCACAGGCTATCGCCAACAAACACATGCTTTGCAAGAAGAAATCACATTAATTCCCCCGGATATGAGTGTTCTATTTTTACCACACTAAGCATCGCTCCAGGCAGCAGGGAAAGACAGCCGGATAAAGGTCACCATCGGTTTGTCAGGCCACAAACGCGCGCGCAAACGAGTGCATACAACAGGCGGGTGGTGCTGCAGCTGGGGAGGCCCGGCGGCGGGGCGGGAGGCACGTCACTCACGCTGCGACTGGGAGATCTTGGTGCGCGTTCGGCCGCGGGAGTCGGCGGGCGAGGAAGCCGCTGGGCTGTGGGCACTGTGGGCGCTGCCAGCGCTGGGGCGGCGCGAGCGGACGCGTCCTGCCGCGCGCGCCAGGAAACACACAGTGAGACGCGACGCAAAAGCACGACACAAAAAGCGCTCACGCGTTCAAGTGCGAAACACAGCGAGCCGTCTCTGCGACTGTTTACATTTAAGGCTGAGAAAGGACACGGACGCTTGATACACAAGCGTCGCAGCCATGTCAGCCGTCAACACAACCGCGATGACGCAAGGCTCCAAAAAGAATGACCGCTTCCAAAGATAAAAACGCAAAGAGAAATGGGGCACCCTTTTGGCAATTTAAGAGATTCATATAGAATGGCAGTAAAGAGTAACTCTTACGAGAAAAAAAACTCCCCAAAAGCAATCCCAAGAGAGCCAGGCAAGTGGCAACCAAGCACCGACACCGACTGTTTCCAGGGGGGGGATAGGCACGAGCAGCTGCCCATGTGCAAAGTCACCACTGGCAAGTGGTGCACGCTGCCAATGGTTGTTGTCTCCATGCGGAGCAACCAAAACAGACTCCGTAAAATTTCCCCGACAGCTTGGGAGCCAGACAGGCCCTGCCTGCAAGGTGACCGATTCTCAAGGGAGTAGCTCGTGCTTAACCCTGCACAGGAGCTCCATGCACAGCCTAAACGTCTAGCAACTCCGCAGCACCCAAGCAGCCTCCTGCGCTATGCTTACCGTACGCAAATTCATCGTAGGCTATGTCTGGGAATACAACAGTCACAGGCACATGTCACGGCGCTGAACGCATGCTGCACGTCACAAACGCAGACTTAGCGGTGATTAGAGCACAGAATGCGTGGTCAACCTTCCACAAAAAAAACACAAATGTACATCAATACGTACCAAAGCAAAAATAACATTTTGCATCAAAATTGTGCCTCTAAATGTGGCAACAAAAACCAGGATTACAAACGATATGTTTGCCCCCAAACAATTAAACAGTACAAACTGACCCCCGCCGACTTCCCCCCACCAAATTTCCAAAAATAACCATGGAAATGGCATGGTAATGCTGGCATGCAGTATTGAGAACATACGAGAATGATAAGATGCCCATAGAGACACAATGGATGGAAATGGTTGACTACTTCATCAAAAGCAAGGGCCACAAACATTAAATGATCAATACAGCACCAGGGCAACGAACAACTGTTCATTTACAGCTTACCCCCAGGATTGTCTGGTGTGCCGTTTGCTATGGGAGCAGGCAAAGGGCAAGGAGATGGTGTTAATTTACAGACCAGAGAGCAGGGAGTCAGCCAATCTGAGTGGGGCTACTAGAATTCTAAGGAAAGTACTCTCTCTTTATGTAAACATGAATGTTCCAGAGTTCAACACCTAGTGATCTTTACTGTTAATGGTGAGAAACAAAGCCTGTTTTAGTGCATGCGGTGGGAATGCTCTCCATGAAAAAAGTAGTTGAAAATATTACACGATACAAATCAAGACATTTACACAATAAATGTCGTTCCAAAGTTGGCAGACGGTTTACAGTTTTGTTGGATTAGCCGGGCACCGCTGCTGGCCTCTTGCAAGGACTTCCACCCCAGCAGCGATGACAAAAACACAAACTGGGGGCTGCTCGGTGAATGCTGTGAATAAGTCACCAACCGTGCAGCGTGATTACTACTTTGAACAGGGTGCAGGGGCTCCAACTGGTGCCCCCTCCTGTTTTTTCTTAACCTCTTTATTTCTAATCTTCCTGCCAGTCCAGGTTACCACAACCAATCCAGCAGTGTGCCTTCAAGGGTGTATTGTGTGAACTTCGGTGAACAGTAGTGTAGCAGTTGGCGTGCTGCACTCCAAACCAGGCGACCGGAGTTTGATTCCCGCTCACGGCCAACACCAGTGACGATTTTTCTGATATGGTTCTGGGCTTCCCGTAGGTCGACTTGACATCAAAATGACTATCGGGTGCGGTGTGTAAATAACACCACTAGGGAGACAACGGTAGCCGGGCATAGTGCTGCCCGCCCACCCACCCACTTGTGTGCCGTGCTGGCCATTATAGATGGCGGCAGGGTGGCGCAGTGGTAAGATCTGCGCCTCATGGAAAGAATGGTCTTGGCCGAGCAGGTTCGATCCCCGCCTTGGGCGCCTTTCTGTGCGGAGTTTGTGTTCTCCCCCTGTTCTGCGTGGGTTTCCTCCGGGCTCTCCGGTTTCCTCCCACAACTTAAAAAAATACTCATTAATTAATTGACCGATAACATCCTAGGAAGCAGTGTGGCAACATGGCGCCGGCAAACCGCCTGGCTGCCTCCTCCGCCTCTCTGTGCTTTCCTCGCGCCTCTGAGTCGTTCTCTTGTCGAATGAGTACCTTCGACAGTGAATGAATACGTGTGCGTTATAAATGTAAAATTATGATCATTATTAAAAGCACTTGACCCTACAGCTTGTAAAGGCTACACGCAGGGGATCATTGTTTTTGTGTGTGAGCTGTACCGAGCGACGCGTAGGATCCCGGCGGCAGGGCGGCTGCCGCACCAAATCTGGGTTGTGCGGCGCCCCGGGAGGCCAGACCGGACGATGCAGCTGAGGACGAGGAAGGGGGGGTGGCGCGCGACTTTGCACTGGCGGCCGCGTTGACGTCGATGTCGCTGCGGGAGCGAGTCAGCGAGCCAGTGGCCGGGACCCCCGTCAGAGACTTGGCAGAGCCGGAGGCTGCACACACACAGCGGGCGTTGCCGCGCCACGTCACAGCGCGTTAATCACACACAGCGGGCTTGCAGTACCACACGCACACCAGCGACGGTGCGGGAAAGATGTAACCGCAGATCTTGGTGCAGTTTATTTAATATTTCTCAGCGGATGGTCACTTCTGTGCATATGAAAGCAGTATTGTGGTGTTAATGGAGTCTACGAAATGTTATCAAATACATTAAAAAATTAGGTGTAGTAATGGCAAAGGGTGGAGCGGTGGCGCAGTGGTTAATAGACTGTACTATATATTTACTCTCTTGAATTCAATTCCCAGCAATGTATAGGTTGAGTGGCGATTGATATCTGAACCGATTCTGAACAACCCACCTCCCATGACCAACATGTACTGAGCAGAATGGTAGAGTATGGCCAAACAATTCCTCAAAACTAACAAGTCATTGAGGCCTTTATCCAGAAATGGAATGACAAAGGGCTGCAAAATACATTTTACAATGGCCATCCTCAAAAAGACATCGGCTTGACTGGAGAACTGAACTTGACACTTCAGATATAAATCAACCTGTACAACAGCACACCATGTTTATTCACAAATTGTTTGGTTCCTTCAGTTGACTCAAAAAAGAAAATACAAGTCAGTGTATGCCCTTTACCTCTGGCTGTGGTGTTTCCCGAGGGGCCGGTCATTGGGCGTTTGGCAGATGCTGGCCTACTGCAAGACAATCAAATTTTGACATTTACTAGTTGATGTTTTAACACACATTCAACGCTACTATCAGTATTTTGCAAAACTTCATCGAAATTCAGTGGTCGCACGACTTCACGAGCAAGCAATCTGCTGGTTAACTCTGAATGCTCTGCTATAGCACAGCGTCAGTTCTGTGGGACACCGACTCAGTCGCGTGCAGTTGCGTGCTCAAGGATCGACAAACGCTTCCACGCGAGACACTCGACAGTGAGTGCGCACAGACTGCACACGTGCGGCCTGGCCGGCCGGGTTTGTTTACTTGAGGCTCTCCTGGGAGGAGGAGGTGGAGTGGTCTGAGCGTGGCAGAGAGCCAACACTGGAGGAGCCGCGGAGCTGGCTCTGAAGTGCCTTCTGATAGCTGGGCTCCAGAGCCCCAAACAGGGCCTCTGCCTCCGCCGGGAAATGGCCTCGCAAGCCCCAGTACGCCCTGCACGAGTTATGGGATGGGGACGGCGAAGGGAGCGGTTTAACCAGGGGTGGGGTCGCACGGAAGGGGAGGAGGCAAGGGAGGAGGAAGGAAAGGGAGATGTCAGCAATGAACACACGTGCGTTAAGATAAACACATAATATGGCTGACGATGAAAATGTGTAGCCTTTTTTTCATGTAATAAATACAATCTAAACATACCTTCTATTTGTGTAAATTAATGCAGTACATGCACTAGGTTTTTATATATATTTGTCATCAAAGTTGAAGAAGGTAAACGTTTATACCACTATCAAATAAGTTGGTTTGTACGTAATACAATAATGTGCACTCACTTTCTTGCCTCCATACGAGCGTCTGAGTCGGCATCGTGGATTCCCTTCTTGATCGTATCCACCAGCAAACCGATATGTCTGTAAAAACACCGAGCAGGTTAAGGCATCAAAGGGACCATCCAAAAACGTGTGACTTAATGGCAATGTGTAATCAGTAAACAAGTTCTTCGTGTCAAGTAAATATAGGGTAGGCTTCCTACACGCACTTCTGCATTCTATCTGAGAAAAACAAATATTACCAGCAACTGATCTTCCAATGTATTTTTGTAAGTGCTGTAATCAGCAGCACATACTCAGTGGTTAAAAAAACAATAAAAACTAAAATATGTTGTGCATATGCCATCAGCCACAAGGCCTTCTGCGAGTGCATGACTTCAGCAGCATTGGTTTAATATGTGCACACTCTGGACTTGTTTCAATACAGTGTCTCATCAGCAGAGCTTGCTTTGTCTGAACCAAACTTGTCAGGTTTAACACACAGCCGTCAGATACTTCAAACACATTATTTTCACATTACAGCCAATGTAATGTATATATGTAAAAGGTCTAACTTCTGCTTTTGGATATTATACATTTATTAATGAAGACAATTTAAAATAACTTTCAGGATGTATTTATTCTTTCGATTATGTGGATTAACAATAATAAAGTGTAACAGACAAGGATTAATTGTGAACAGTTATCACATTACTGTTCAAATAACGGTGTATGTGCCAGCCTCTGAGAGTTCTTACTTCTCCAAGGTGTTTTGTTGCCACTCGTGCAAAATCAAATCCAGGAATTCGAAGCAGCGTCTACAGACACACAAATAAAAACACTCATTTATCCTTATAGACGACAAGGCTGGTACTGTTAGTGAGCACCTATTAACGCTAAATGGTACAGGGGAGAACATTATGGCAGGAACTATGACTGGCCATCCTCTTTGCCCCAGTGCAGATGTTAACATTCTGCATTGATTACTAATTACCGGTTGAATCAACCCAGCAGAGGTTCAAGCCAGGTCCGAACATGAATTGCTACTTGTGGGTGCCTGGCTACTAATTGAATAGTGATCACCAAAAAATATAGCACAGTGCACGATCCATTACCCCATGACTCTCCACATACCCACGGACCCATTGACAGTACAAAGATTACTGGAGCATGTCGTTCACTGCTAGTGACTGGTGTGAGCACTGTGTTGTGGGTGCAGCACTGTCTTATAGATTATAAACTGGATATAGTCTTTTATAATTCTACGGTTGCTAAGAACATACCTTCGCACTGCAACAGATTTCGACGTGCAGTTGTTGGTAAGCAGAGGAATTAGACGCGGCGAGTGTGTATTCTGCAAAGGAGAACAAGCACTTACAAATCACTAGGCAGGTGACTTTGCAAGTGAGGTACAGCATTCAGCTTATACAAACTGCACAGCTGTCAATCAATAAGCAATCAAAACACCAACAACTATTCACACAGCCTCAGTTACTTCAGCTACAGCTTACGTAACACCCAAGCAAGTGCAATGCAAACATAAAACAAACAATGTTTTTACAACACATTCCACCCAGTAGCGACAAAACCATTCAAAGACACGGCGAGCTCCAGGTGTATGCATCCAACGGAACCAGCACATCCAGATACGTTGCACTCGCTCATCACGCGACAGAACAGAGCATACCAAAACATTTAACCAGGCGGCCACCCACAGGGCTCCAGCGCTCATTCACTCACCCGGATGATTATGCGGATGGCGACCACTCCGGACGTGGCCATGATCTTTGCGCTGTTGGACACCAGGTTTAAGAGTGTAGGAAGGGTGCTTTCTGCCGTATGGTCAAACTTGTTCTTCAGCACCAAGGCCAATTGGCTGATGGGGGCAGGAAAACACGAGACGCAGTGGATCAGCAATCGCCACTGTGCCCAGGACGATTGTCAGAGTGAGAGCTTCTGTGTCTGCGGGACTCACTCAGCAGCATGATCACGGGAATCGGAGCACCCACCTGAGCGTGATGCAGGCCTCCCGCACCACCTGGGATCGCAGATCCTTGGCCGATAGCTTCAAGGCTGCATCCAGCAGGCGGAGGTGCTGAAAGAAGCAGTCGTATTCCGTGGCACCGGCAATCACCAGTGATCGCAGCTTCTTCAGCTATGTAACACACACACAAAATACATGTGGCACACAGGATGTTGACGACTGGTTTGTTCGTGATCAAGCTGTACACAGGTCTGGTGTGTGCAGGATCAAGCTCCAATTTCTTGCCTAAAAGTCCCCCATACAATTTTCAGTAAGAAGCATGTTATATTAAAATACTTCGGTAAACGCATCCAGACAAACCAAAATACACGCATGCTGTAAAAATAGGTATAGGTATTTTTTTACGACCAATGTTGTAAAAGCGGAGATAACAATTGACAACGATGTCCAGAAGCTGACCATCGTGCTTTGAAGAATCGCAGAGAAGAAGAACACACGTATAAACCATACATTTGGATACACTGAATGCATTTAACATGATATGAAGATCCTCTATAATAACTGACTGTATTCTACGAATGTCGATAATTTGATTAAACATTTTTTTATTGAACCACATATAAACACTCCGGCACACACAAAGACAAACATTAACATGTGCCTACAACGTTCCTGTCAGTTTTCAAAACCGCACTACACGTTACATGATGGATGAGCAGGTGAAGTGCGTTGAAATGTGAGTGCGGAGGTTGCGGTTATGTGTGGTGGCAACTCACAGCAGTGACACGCTGCTCCCAATCATGCTTGTCATCTGCCAAGACCTCGCGGACCTTAGCCAGGCTCTCCTCTAGGTCTCGGTTTGAGAAAATCTGCAAGAAACACAACGGCCCGAGGCGACTCACCGTTACTACGAGCAGCAGCATATCTGTGACCGCATTTGGCGAATGCAGACACCTCAACGTTGTCGACTGGCTGTTTCTGTAAACGCAGTTATCAAACAAGACCTGTCTGTGTGAATGACAAGAGTTCGTTAATCAACGGTTGCTGGGGGCGACCTCTGACCTGTGCGGGCGTGACATCCTCGATGCATCGAGTGAAATCCTCCTCGTCCACGGCGCCCGCTCCGGCTGTGGCTTTTGGAGGAAAAAAAAAACAGATGACGTTAATTTGATGCTTATTGGTATAATACTACAACCATCCACAAACCTTTCTGGGTAGAGGAGCAAATTATATTAGTGGCGGTTTTCGTCAATGCAATGAGCAAATAATCACCAAGCGCTAATGTTCCCATCATTTGAATGCAAATTTTACACCGAGGACATTTTCCCGGTTATTAATATTCAAGCACGTGCATCTGAGAAAAGCTTTAGATAATGAGATAAAAAGCTTAAATTAATCCGGACGAGTGACATACTTTAATGGCAACGTGTGCAATTCCGGGAAAAGAGTACGTGTAGCAGTATCATTACAAAGAAAACATATTATGTTTATCGGGTGGAAAGCATGCATATGATGTACAAGTGCACAAAAGCATGCTATGGACAAGTTTTTACACTGTACCAAACAAAAAAAAATATTACATGAAACCATGTGAACGCAGCCATGGATGTGATTATAATGAGGCACCTCCCTCTGACGCAATATACAATGGCCCTGAGGCGCCAACCTTTCTCTCTCCTCCAGTGAACCCACCAGGAAGCCCATGCCCTCACCCAGCTCATGCACATGCATGCAGCTGTGCACCAAGTGGGTGAACCACCAACAGCAAGCGCTTGGCGAGGTGCAAAGTGAAGAGTCGTCCTATTTCATCAACTAAGCCAAGGCTAATTTAGGCGCAGGCACATTTTACAGTCGTTGGGAAGATACAGTAAACTAGAGTGACGTTTTACGCACCGTTCCCCAGAGAAAGTGTGCGCCAATCAAATGCCAATTACGGATGCATATATTGAATCGCAACCCATCGAAAAACCGTTAAGAGCACTGCAATCATTTCATTAACATTGCAATGCCTTCACATTAGACTTATCATCCCGTGCTCATTTTCGTCCAGGACTTCATTTCCCAGGGACGAGAGCAATAATAACAATTTTACATTTATAATGCGCACATATTCATTCACTGTCGAAGGTATTCAATCGACAAGAGAACGACTCAGAGGCGCGAGGAAAGCACAGAGAGGCGGAGGAGGCAGCCAGGCGGTTTACCGGCGCCATATTGCCACACACTGCTTCCTATATATTAGGATGTTATCGGTCAATTAATTAATGAGTATTTTTTTAAGTTGTGGGAGGAAACCGGAGAGCCCGGAGGAAACCCACGCAGAACAGGGGGAGAACACAAACTCCACACAGGAAGGCGCCCAAGGCAGGGATCGAAGCTGCTCGGGCAAGACCATTCTTTCTGTGAGGCGCAGATGTTACCACTGCGCCACCCTGCCGTGAGGAGGGATGACCCCAACGCAAGGAGCGGGCAGGGCCATACACGGCGCTCCGGGCCCACACAGACGCGAGAGAGGCAGGACCTACCTGCAGAGGAGGGCCGCACCACGGCGGTGGGTAGAGTGGGCCGCCGGGACGACGCCGCGCTGGCAGTGGCGCCGGCGGGGTTTGCCGTTGCCCTCTTTGCTGTAGGCACGCGGAACGAGGTCTGTGCCTGCGCCGAATTCGGTTTGTTGCCATCGAGGCAGTCTTCCTCTTCAAATCCCTTCTCTGAACACAGGCACCGAGACGCGAAAAACCTCGGTCACCGGCGATGAATAACATAGCCCCACCGTCGGCATGTTCGGATAAAGCTGACGGACTGTTTAATGTTTTAAAAAGGTAGATGACATTAAGACTGCCACTGCATATGGTGTCGATATAAAATTACCATTATTTGTATTTTTAACAGGATAAGGCACACCATTTGCTTATTTGTAACCACGCAATGCTTACTTTACACAAATTATCACGGGCATATGAAGTGGCAGGTTAAAGGTATCCAGTAAAAAATGACATTTTGAATTGACATTTGTAAGTCTAACCCATATTTTCATAATAATCATATGTATAAAAAATACACACCGACACTAAGGTCCATCATACTGTACAGTATTAATGTATTACAAGCAAAAGTAAACCCACAGTTTAGTTAAGCAAAAATGCACTTAAATCGCAATGACCAATTCGAGACAAAAATAAATTGATATCACATCTAACTTGAACCTGATTGTCCACACTTAAATGCAATGTCTAGTAAACGTGTCTGAGAGAATTCATCCACAACCAATTCAAGCCCCAATTACATACGAAACCGCCAATGGCACAGCATTCACACAGAATACAAAGCTCCTATGAGATGAACAAAATAATGAAAATGCAACTGCAGCCAAAGACTCTTAATAGTCAGTGAATTTTGATACTATCAGACATGTCCTTGGATGAGTTGCTCAGCGGTTAATACTTAATTGCAGGGAAGGAAACTGTACACCTTTATTGAACCGATGATCAATGAAAGTCACATTGTAAAGTGCTGATTATCACAACTGTTTCGCTATTAAAGCTACCCTTTAAAAAATATAAAAAACCCAAAATGTTCTTAATCACACGTAATTATGATATGCATTTCAACACCGCGATAGCTAAATTACAGTCCTAGCATCGGGGCACATGCATGTGGCGTTACACTAACATTACAGCTGCCCTGGCAACGCCGCTTTTCTAGGCCCGCAGGTAGAGGCAGCAGGGCATGCTATCAACACACTGCATTCGGTTTCGGTCGCACAGAGATCAATCACAGCCGGCCGCTCTAAAGCCCTGAAACCACTGCTCTGCGCGGACAGCGTGAGGCCATAGCCAGACAGCATCGAAGACATCAAAACGTACAGCTTCACCGTTATAACCCGGTGCATCAACACCGCCCACAAAAATCACAAAAAATCTTTACGTCACGACAGCCCCATGCACCCGGTGCGTGCGGTCCAAACTTACGGAAGCAGAGCCGTTCGCAGATGGACCTTCGCATCTTTCACGCAGACGCCCACAGCACGGCTGATCATGCCTCACCCGAAGCGTCGATGGCGCCTAACGACCTCCTCGCTCTGAGCGAGCGATTTGCACTCAACACAAGCGTGCACTCACTCGTCCATTGTTTGCCTACGGTGACCCCTGACACGGATGGCGGGGACGCGTACTGCACACGCGAACACGTACGCGCATGGCTGACCGACGCAGCCCCTTTTTTTTTGTTTCCCCGCTGCCGAGGAGGAATTCGCCCCCGCGTTGCCTAGGCAACTGCGAACCCTGCCGCTCGGCCTGATATTGCTTCGAGCCGATGATGTCATCCGCTTGGGATACGTCAGGCCTACGCTATTCAAGGCCGGCAGGGCCGTTATCGTCCCAGCTATCGCACACGTCTTCCGTGCCTCGGCCCAAATCACAATAAAGCCGCAATGAACTGAGGATGGCATGCACTCCGGGATCTTTGACCAGCCGGGGTAATTCACTTGCTCATTTCAACGATGCAATCTGCACCAATTAGAGTCCTTAAGAATCTCAGATTACTGTCGCTCCAGATGGTTTCACCGTAACGCAGAGAAAATGCCACGGTGCTCCTCTAACACTGTAATGACCAATACTACGCGATGCTTAATAAACCAATTTTTATTTCCCGATCAAGAACGAACGTGAGTGTTACACTTTAAGAGATGAAAATATTTCAAATGATCAAGATCAGCTGCACCTATTATTAAACAGAAGACACAGAAAATACATTCAGGATGACCGAAATGTTACAATTAATTCACGTCCTGAAACATGCTCTATTATTCACGCGCTAACGATGAACCGCACACATCTTTAATTAGAGGCAGCCTGGCCAAGGCGGAACTTAAAGAGCCGAGCTCATTAAAGGACCTGACTGAGGGTGACGTAGTTTTAATTACTGCTAGGGCACGGTTCTCCGCTGCCCAAAAAATACACAAAACATTCCCTTGTGCTTCACGGTCAGAAAGAGGCGGAATAATTCATGCCAAACCCATCACACCCGTCGCGACACGGTTTCACTCGCAGGGACCACACTGATGTCGCAAGATGAAATGTCACGCTGTAATTGCCGAGAGGCTGCCGGCCGAGATTGCCATTTGGCTATGCGAGGGAATAAACACAAGGATGCTGCCCACACCTGTGTCTCGAGGCATTGTGTGGCATTTTTGAAAAAAAATATTAAAGCTTAAGAGATGCATTATATGCCCTATTGCACAGTAATCTGTGGCACAACTGCCAATCACCGCGTCTATAAACGCACAGCATTGTGGCATTATCAAAATGTTCAGAGCAATAAGGTGTTTTGTTATCAATGCACAATTACCACTATCATCACCTTCAGTGGGGGTCAAGGTAGAAGCGTTCACGTCGCGACCCCTGTCAGGTAATACTTGGTGTTGCCTGCGAATTCTACCAAACACTTCGAAGCCAAGCTGAGGGACACCGATGTCCAGAGGCTGCCCGTCGTGCTTTGAAGAATCGCAAAGAAGAAGTAGCTATTTACACAATTTCTACAATAAATAAAGCTACGTAAAGTATAAGGTTAAACTAAACTAATGGTTTTAAAAGTATTATCTACTCAAATAATTAGTGCTATACTGTCATTTTACTAGTCATTTTACAAACGTAATACATTGAATCAACAACTTTTCATATGCATTATGAAAAGGACAATAAAACATTATTTTTTGTCTGCATGCTTCAACAATTGCTAACGCATGTACACGTTACTGTAAGGTGTAACTGTTGTCAAGCGTTGACCTGGATCACGGAAATTTGGCCAGCTAGCTGCAGCTTTGGTTTCCACTGGCAGAGCTGTGTATCACGAAGGGTACAACGGAAACAGAGCTGCATTGCCCCCCACGACAGCAACTGATCTAAATACAACAAATCCACGCACCCATGGCCAATGCACAACATCTGCCACAATTCTCAATTTGGTCTCATCACTCGGCAGGCCAAGGGGGTACTACAGAGCCACCATTCCCAACCGGTGGGTTGTGACCCATCAGTGGGCTGCGAGCGCCACCTAGTGGTCTGTGGAGACTATACCCAAATAGGGCGAAGTGGGCCTTGAGGTGCTCAAGGTTGAGAACCTCTGCTACAGAGCTCTAGCCTGATTCAAACACTTGATTCCACGTAAAAAATATTTATTGAGATCAAAATCAACATACTTTGCCTTCTAAATATGTACACATGCTTCTCTCAAGTAGGTTGGAAAAACATGTTCATTCAAACCAAATGATGATAAACAACGTTTTAAAAACTTAGTCTTCAAAATAAAATAAGATCTCACATAAACACAAATTCCAGCACTCGGTGAGTGTTGGTAACGACTATAAGACAGCAGCTTCAACTAAATGAATCAAGTTTAAAATAGCACATAGGAACACATTCATGCTTGGATACGCGCAGATTATACAAAAGCAGGAAAGCCACATACCATGTTCTGCTCGAGAGCAACCCTTTCTGCTGGGCTCAAGCCTCTCAAACGGCGAAGGCTACGAATGCTGACCAACTGAAGACTCCCAGTAAAACCCAAGGTCAGTAGGTAATATACAGCGAGACGCACAAGCGAGTGGCAGCCCCTGACCAGGAGAAACCATGTTTGAACCAGCCTGGCCTGGCAAGGCCACAGAGCCGGCACCCACCACACAACGACACACAAACGCGTTTGTTTACTGGAAAATATATTCAAGGGCAAACAACACAGAACCATCAACGGATTTCTGAGTCTAGATACACCCTGCTTAATGCGCATGAGGCCCTGCTAAAACAAATTTCGATGGTGACTACATTTGGGCAGGGTATAACTGGTCAAATACTCAGTTACAACGGTTTCAACATTAATGACAAGCTCAGACAACACCACTCAAGGAACCAGTGAGTCCAAGCCAGATAGACCATCATGTTGTTTGACATGAGATAGTTCAACAAAAGGAAATGGGTTGCATAGTGTTTGAGGCATTTGTGCACAAGATGTTTGCAAAGAAACTAACATGTTATTTTAATGTTGGTTTCCAAATATCTACCTGAAGAAATGTATGTAACATCTATTAAAACGAATAGCGTATATACGTTTTAGCACTTGTCCAAAGACTATTTAAGAGGGTCGTGCGGTTTTCTGTTAAGAAAGTCAGATGTCAATTCAAACTTTCATACAGACCTCGTGGGTTGATGCCTTAACGTTGTAAGCGTATCGAATGAGTGATATTTTTTACAACCGTTCAACATCAATTACACGCCCCGCATGCAAAATTCAGACCTTTAACTGCATGCAGATGCTGCAGGTTCATATTCACACTCGATAATGGTCTTCGAAGACACTTGCCATTGATCAGGGCATCAGATGGTACGATGTTTTGGTGCACTTTACCGGGCATTAGGGCATCTGTTTGGGGAAAGAGTTGCCACCTCCCAGGAGACGCAATGAAGCCATCACCCGTCTGTCCCAAGTATCACTTACGCGACATATCTGAGAATGCGACCCCCACGACCTCCCCACACCAATCGTAATATACTCACACACCGCTGTGGAAAAATTTGCTCATTGCATACCGAGGAATGATTGCATGTGCCAAAGACATGACAGTGCAATTACCTGATCTGCACAAATCACTAGATAGTAAATATAACTTGAATGAAAGAAATTCAAGGTTCACTCCCAAAATCATTGGCTAAGCTTAAATGTACAAACTTCCAGCAATTGTGTGCCAGCATCATGATCCACATTTGTCCATTTCGAAAAATGACCAGCAAATTACGACACATCACCCCCTACTTCGAATATACTGTAAACTCTGTGAAACACACTGCCTTTGTGAAAGCCTTGAGCTATAATAATAGTGCAAACACCAACTGTACTAAATAACGAATGTACTTAATGATATAAAAAACCTTTAGTAATATAGTAATTCGAAAATAATCCTTTCCTTCTTTAAAATACTACAAAGTTTAAACAACTATTTTGGTGTTCGGCTGGATCAGGCATCAAAATACCTGCATTCAGATGAATATTACCATCATTGACATCAGCCATTCTCCATGAAGGAGTTAATGGCTAATGTAAGACTGATACGGATTAGACTTGAACTGGACTGGAATCAATTGTGTTGGCAATCGGAGGGTTTCACATGACACGATTGGAAATTCAAGTGTCCCTAGATGTACACTTATATTTTCTCGCACACACTCAAAAGCCTCTGATGAACTGATAGGTCCAGCATCAACAAGGCAGCTTTTCTTCCCTCCTACCTATGTTCCTTTAAAGTTATGTTTACACAACCATGATTCTACGATGTTTATATAACCACTATATAGTACATGATGAGGAATGTGATATGTAATGGGGCTGATAGTTCCACTTAGCTTTAAAATGTAAAATACAATTATACAAATTGTTGGACTTAGATATACTTTCGTTGTTTAAATAAAACTAAATCTGTATATTTATTTAAGTGCTGAATTCTAAGTAAAACTACGGAAATGACACTAGTTTATTTTGATCATCCATCAATTTTCTAAACCGCTTGTCCTGATGAGGGTCGCGGTGGCAGTAGTCCATTGATCATGCTGAGTTTAAATGCCATATGCGGAAAGACATAGAGCAACCACTGATGAATTCAGCATAAAGTTGTACTCATTGTATTAACCCCAGAGAGATGATAGGCTGAGTCAACCCCCAACCAGGATTTGAACTCGCAATTTTCTGATTGCCAGCCACTCGCTCAACAGTTGAGCCACCTGGCCACGTGCAAAGGCATTCAATATCACATAAAACTGGACAACCCATCCTGTATTGAATTAATTCAGAATGGTAGCATTCTGAATGTATTCAATACACCACATGCAAGGGACCAAACTCATGTGTAGCACGTCTACTGAAGGCACAAGAAGCATGCACGCAACACACGGTGATGTAGATGCATCACTGTGCCCGGGGCGCACTGCTATCAGGACAAAATAGGCTACGCTGCGGCAGGCTTCGCTTCACTTATTAGCGATGCCAGTGTCGAGCGCAGCCAGCCGTCATGTCCACACCGCGGCAATCACAAAACCACGCCGCCGCACTGTACTCTTATTATGACTTGACATCAGAAAGTGCGTAATGCAGTGATGCATGCTGCACAATCACAGCATCGATCCTCTCAGGAGAACGGGTTAGCAGAGGGAAAGTGCTTAATGCAATTCTGTTGTAGCGTAAGGAAACAGCCATTTAATTTCAATGGCCATTGAATATGACGTGAATCGTCCTGCACTAAAAGCCTCTAGGCGATCTAATACAATGCCTCAACATGCTAAAAAATATATTCTAACAAAGGTCTCTTATTTTATTTAACCTCAAAATGCCAAGACCAAATTCTATGAAAACCACAACAATAAAACAGCGAACCCAGTACCAATATGGCCGCAACCTCCAAAGCCACTGCAGGGAAGTACATTGAAACCCTCGTAGTGAAATGTGGGTCAGAAGCTACCATTTCAACTTTTAAACCCAGATAAGCCGCTTACAGACGAAGCACTGGGGCAATCCAAGACTCAAAAGGCAGATGGACATTGCGATGGGGGATTTACAGCTCGCATTTCGCGACAGCTCACTGAGGCCTCGGGCCCTGAAGCACAACCCACCATCGAGTGTGGGATGTGATTAACGTTTGGTTACATGGGTGCAATGGCATTTAAAATGGCCGGGCCGGCCTTGATGCCCCACGGAGAGACTTCACCAAAAAGTGAGCGGCGGCATACAGATGAAGCGTGACGGCGGTGCGTTTACAGCGCCTGGGCAACAGGGAGCCTCAACCAAACACAGTCGTGCCACGGTGGGTGGGGGGGGCAGGGGGAAGGAGGAGTGGGGCAAGTCGTATGTGCTGAACTTTGCAGCCACAATATGAGCTCACATTGAGCTGCACTCACCATTGCCTTTTTAAATTAAGGCAACATGGGTGAAGAAACAATCGAGCGAAATGAGCAAATACACATTGATGAGAGCCTTGAAATCACAGCAAGAGAGGAGTCGGAAGAAATATTTATAGGATCCATAATTCAAAAGGTCCTGCACACGTCATTGTGTCGTCAATGCCCCAAGTGGACGGTTTGTTATTGTTTTAATGAAGCTAGAAAACCCTGCTCGAGCCTGCTATCAGTGCAAAAATACGCATAAAGTAACGCATTAGTTTATCGTATTCTGACATGTTTACACAAATAAAACGCTGTTCACCGTTTCCTGCCTTGCTACTCAAAGGGATGCGACACCTCACAGACACGCTTATTTGTCAAGACACTCATATTTATTTTTTAATGTGCTAAAAAAAAGATTCCGTATTAGGAATTGCATATCCATACCCTTGTGCCGAATGCTGAGCTTGGCAGAACGTAACAGTGACGCGCGAAAAAAAAAAAATTGGACTGAAGATTCTGGTTGTTTTCACCATTTACAAAAACTAGATTGTTGCGCAGAAATCTCCACGCATTCATGCAGCATGTTTTTTTTCTCTCCGCATGACATGTTCGTTGTATGTGGCAACCGATGCCAATACAATAAGACTGATGAAGCCAACATTACCAATATTTTGCCCATATGTGGTCCAAATGGTGGAAGACGCAGTACGAAATCAATTCTGGTTTCGGCAGTCACACTGATCAATAAAGAATTTCTTACCGTGATCAATCGCCATTGCGGAAGCGCTGATGAAGAGGTGGCGCTTTGACAATAACGGTGGCAACACCAATATCACCAAGAGAGATGAGCATGAAACAGAGCCGCCTACCGCTGCTTCCTCCGTGCCCTAGGCTACCGCAGCCTGGGCACATCCATCCCACAAATCCCATCCCTCAACCCTATTCCACCAGCCTTTCAGAATAAGAGTCTCCCACCACCTCCCTCCCCCGGCCACCCTGTGGCCCCCTCTCCTGTCCTGCCGCAGCGTGCAGTGCCGCATGCAAACCCAAGACCCAATGGAAAGCAACACCACGGTGAATCTGTTTATCTATCTTCCTGGAGTTCACTTCATTTCCGGAAATCCAAGCCAGGTTTAGCCGAGTTGCAGAGCAGACAATTAATGCAGCGTAGCACTGATTGGTCAGAATCGATGTGGAGTCTGTAGGTTATGTCCCATTGCTTCTGGGTATATTTTCTGGATGTTCCCATTTATTCCCTCTTTATTACCAAGCGTCTGCTCCCATTCCCTCTTCCAAAACAATAATCCTATCCATAAAGTCGGCAATTTTGCTGCCTGCTTCAATGTTTGTAGCAGCTGCAAGTTGTCTATATAAAAAACAAACTCTTAACGTTTAATAACAATTCCAGCATAGAAAGTGAATGATAACACAATAGATTTAAAAACACTTACATTTTCATAAATGTTTCTTTAAGGTTTAAATATATTTCAGACTTCTATTGCAAACGAGACATCTCATGGACTTTAAATGGTTATAATTATCTGCCTGACTCATTCAGTTACACGTTTAAAAATAATCATAATATTTTTATTCATAATTTATTGCTTTTGGGTTAGATTGTGTATGTATACCTAAAGTCAAATTTGTACCCACACAATCTAACCAAAGGCATTTACTTATGAATCGCAACCCTGATCGTGAATGTCAGAAATAAAAGTACAACATTTCTGACTTTTTATTATTGTTATTAATGTCTATAAGTTGAGGCTTCCATGTCAAGACTGACTTCTATCACCTTATATAATCAGCAATATTCCACCATCCATCCATTTTCTGAACCGCTTGTCCTGGTGAGGGTCGCGGTGGCAGCAGTCCAAGGAGAGTGGACCACCCACACGTATAATTTAAGATAATGTGTTGAGAGGAATATAGTAATGCCATCTAAGTTCATACAAGTGAGAGGGTCTGGTCAACACATAAATTGTACCTATGAATGTTTTCATGGCTCGATGCATGAGAATTGTTTTCCTCTAACGTGGTCGGCGAAACGTTGTCTAACACAAACTATTTTAATAAACTGCGTTGAGCTGTCAGCGCATGTGGGATATTAAACTATAGAGGGAATTAAATACAGCTCGGGTAAAGGTTACTTAAAGTACGCACCTTGAACAAGAGCGATTTAAATAAAATGCTATGAAAACCACACCACTGTGGCAAAGCAGAATGCCCCACAGTGAATTTACCTAATCCATTCTAATTACCTCTTATTACGTACGTATTGTTCGGATCGCTTAACCATTAGCATTTCTCGCGGCATTTTCTCCCCACCACCCCACGTGTCTCAATACGGCGAGGTTGCCCTGGTCACGGATGAGGTGCACACCATGGCAACACACAACAAGCACCAGACGCACTCGGCCCACAGTCTGACAATGTAAAAACAAAATATATGCCTCCATTTGGGACGTGGAATAGTTTATGCAAAACTGGAAAATGAACAGATTTTCTATCAGTCAAGAGAGTTTGAGTGGGATCCAATTGGATGAAGGTGCAGCCTTGAGTGAGATTAATTTTCCGCGTAAATCGAGGTGCATTAAAAATTAAATTGTAACGTCTAAACTTGTGTGGCAGTATATTTTCCAACAACCTATAAAAAATATCATTGGAGAAATTCCAAAACACAGACGTGTATTGGGGAAGGACACACTTGGAATCACACCGAGAGACAGGAAGAGGAACACGTGACGTAGATAGCATACACAAGTTCGTAACATGATATTGATTCTTCAGTAAATGGGTCGGGCAGAACACGTGGTGAGAAGCGATGATGGAAGGTGGTTGAGACTATCGATAGAGTCGCAGCCGAAAGATGGAACATGCTCTGACAGTAGATCCATCATGAATATGGATGTATGAAACCAGCTTGTAGATGGATTATTGTAGGGGTTGTCAACATTTTTCAACTCAGGGCCCACTTGGCCCACTTGGGAATGGTCTCTACAGACAACTAGGTGGCGCTCGCGGCCCAAATATGGGTCACGACCCACCGGTGAGAATGGTGGGATCATTGCATTTACAAGACTGTGAGAGATGGTGGCAAATCGGGGAATCCTTCATCTAGCAGTGAAAAGATCATGGCTGCTGATGAGTGCAGATTACAACTGGTCTAATTATACTTGGGTCAGCCATTCTGAGGCTGCTATATATAGAGGAAAACAAATGCTTAAACAGTGTTAATCTTTGTTGGCAGAGCCAGTGATGGAAATTCACACTTATGGCAGAGACAAGTATATCCAAAGGACAAACACTGTAACCTCTAACTAAAGGGAGATTATTTTACTGGTCCCAGTGTCTGATAAGAATGCATTATATGCAGGCCATTTCCTCAAAGAGTCAGCTAGAAAATGACAGACAATTCTGCTCTAGACAATGGAAACAAAGAGTGGAAGAGGAAGGAAACAGATAATTTGGACGGACAATATGAGCGATTGGATAGGACTCTGAGATAGACATTGGAGACCATGAAAGATGAGAAACATCGATTCATATTTTCATAAAGGTGTGGATTGTTCAAACCATAGTGGTACACCTTACACAGATTTCCAACTACCGTACCAGAGACAAAGCTCGGAAGAGTATACTATTAGTTAGTCAGATTAAATCACTAATCTCAATATGAGCTGCTTGATTATCTATGTGCATGGAGTGCAAGCTCCAAAAAAACCGAAAGTAGGCCAGAGTGACGTCATGAGCTCTGGACTGTCATGATGAGTTTGTCATTGTGTATAATTTGTAAAAAAAAATAAGCGCTGCACATTCTCACAATGCACCCTGCCATCTCTGTGCTTTGACATGAGGGGGTATTTAAAGAAATTGTCCTTTGAAAAGGAAATTATATGTAATTTGTCAAGAAGGGAGGAACTCATAAAAAAGACATCATTAAAAAATCATACTTTGATAAAATGCCACATTGCACTTGCTAAATACCACTGCCTTATGTTGGCCACTCTGTGATCATGCAAATGAGTAGTTATGAGGAAGCTTGCATATTCATGAGGCTTGCTTGAGGACATAGCGGGCACAACTTGCAGGCTACATGGGCTATTTTGAAAGCAGCCGTCAAAATTCACATGGCAAGGCGCCATGTGCAACAAACGACCACAGTGCCATACTGCAGCTGAATGTACGTAACGTTACGAAATTGTGATATTTTCAAAAACTGAAGTATGAATTTTTATATATAATTATTTATCACAACACAACAAAAACTATGCTCTCTTACAACCGCCATTACGATATATTAATCCAATCAACACTCATTCACATTATATGCGGCACCACTGACAATGCACAACACTATTATACGCGCCTGATTTTTTTTTTAAACGGAGCCTGGCGGAACAAGACAGTTGTGGTGGGAGGGCAGAAGGAGGCCGAATGTTCTCACCTGCCGTGGCTGTGGCGATCATGTTGCCAGACTTCTGCACCTCATCGAATTTGTCAAACAATGCAGTTAACCTGCAACGAACAATAAAACAAAATGGCAAAATGAATGGGTCGTCCGACGATGCTGTAAGAAATGAATGCTGCGCACGATAAAGGTAAACACAACGGATGATCGGCTTGTGCTGCCTACGCAGAGCTGCAGCGATGACACGCAAAAAGATGCCTTCATGAATAAAACATAAGCCTGCGTGCAGCACGCCTCCACCCCTCGATCGTGCCCTCCTCCCGCCATTCCCCACTGCTGTCCCTGACTCCCGCTCACGCAGTCCTCCTCCCACTTGGCATGCCGGTCACAAGCACACGCACAAGCACATGCGCAGCACACCTGTGACACAGCACGGACGCCTCCTGGTCATGTTGTCACGTGTTTTTGGCTGCGAAGCCTGTTGATCTATTATTCTGGCAACAGCTCCACGGAGTCGACAGCAGTGAATGCATGTTAGGAGGCCATTGCAAAGCTCTCTAGCTGTCATGCGAATTTACAACTGTACTCTTACTGTCGACAAAGCAGGCATTCAGGACACACAAAGGCCATATAAAAACATAAACATAGTAACATCGCGTTCCAAAAATCTTCATCACTGCTACACGTGCAACCCACAATTCTCCAGAGCACTAAGATAAAAATAGATTTTAATTATTATAATCTAAATTCCGATAGGATGCCACCATTTTAAGTGGCAACCACACCGCGTCCTGTGACGCAGATAAACACACTGAGCGAGCACAATGAGCGCAGCATTTGCCCACTAAACTGGCTCCAATTTTTGACTCCTGCGCTGGGCTATTGTGTTGCTTCCTACTATGAGGTTTGTCCCGCCACTAATGAGCTCCTGCAGCCACTGCGTGGACGAGGCTGTTCACGCGATGCCAACTCCTGTGAGCCCAACTGCTGTGTAAGAATGTGCTGCGATGAGAAAAGCAACCCCAAGTGTGCTGCCTTTTGCTTTGTCAGGATTTTACGTTCCACTTCATTCTGAGCTGTAACACAACTGGATGGTTCCATTTTTTTTTCACCCCATCCAAGTGCAAAATTAATTGAAAAAGATTACTTACTTCCTATTACCTTCAAATTACACATACAAAATTACAACAGCAAAGATTTACACTCACAATAAACCTAAATCTGTTTGTTGGTGTGCAAGCAAGGCATCTCACGATGTCTGTTCTTAGTCTACTGTTTTAAGGATATATTGCGGCCAAGTGTATCCACAGCAAATAAAATACCCTACTGGGGATAATTCATGCAACACTTACTATTCTACAGCCATGCATTATGGATAGGTGAGGGGCCAGCAGGGCTTACCACAAACCAATATCACAGGGATTCTAAAGCACTGTGGATTTAATGAAGACACATGATTCGATGTCTCCTTTAAAATAAGGTTTTAAACACTTGCGTAGAACTTCACTATTTTTCTGATTAGTTGTAACAAGGAGCTATACTTTCGGTGTATACGATAACAGGGCTTAACTAATCGTCCCTATAAAGCAATCCTAACGGGGTCTTGCCTTTGGATTTCATCATTATATCAATTTAAATATAATTAACCAGGTTGCAATGACACTTTCAAAACCATCATGTCGAAGCAGAACTCTGTTATAATTTCAAGGGCACTTGGCTAAATTCAAATATCTAGATTCATGCTGAGCTGAACAACACTGTCTAGAGCCAGCTAGACTATTCAAAAACACAACCGATCTGCTGTTTTGCCCATGCAGTTTCCACCCATTAACAAAGATGACTATTGAGAAGAGCATGTGACATCGCATGCGTTCCTTTCTTGAGCATACATACGCTCCAGCTTGTAAAAAGGGTAGATGGAAATCACATTATAAGCAGGTTGAATGAACATGACTGTGTAATCTACTGTATGCTGGTTATGTCTGTCAAACCAGCCACACTTAGTCATATGTGGTCAGTTACCTGTGCCTGGAATTGAGGACCAACTTTAACTGACACTGCATTGGTCAGCTCTTACTAGAACCAGATATAGTGTGAAATCTCTGGGCAGCAACCTTCTAGACACAGCAAGGTCACCTAACAATGCTTTACTATTTGTAGTATGACTCGTAACAATGTATAGTAAATGTAGGTCATACGTATAAATACCACTGCATTTATATGAAAAAAAAATACTGTACACAAATACTATTATTAACATAGCTAGGTGTATTATAGACAGGGTATATACTAATAATGTGAACAATTGTAGTAATACCCTTAGCAGTGGTGATAGTTAAAAAAATGTATCCAGATGTTTTGACAATGACTACCCACATCAAACCACGCAGGTGAAGGTCAGTGTTTCCCGTGACCTATTACAAAATTACAGCAAGTCCAACCCTGTTCACGTCAGCCCTATGCATGCTTATGCCACAAGTATACACACACACACAATGAGCGAGACCAAGCAGCCAGACACTGGGGATGGCAGGCCCCATGCTGGATTAATTCCAGCCAGAATGGAGTATACCGGTCACCCAGAGTGTCAGCTGTGTTGAACGTACGCACAGACAACACACAAAACAGAAATTCATACTGTATGTAAACACTGACCAAATTAACCAAAAACTACATTGGATTTTTTGAGGCTTCAAAAAGCTTTTCTTAGCATAAGCAAAAAAATATCCAATGTATTTTCCTCAGCATAACTGCTGATGCAAACAATCATCCCTTAGCACAAGTAACAAATCTTAAAAGGAAGCTCACTTTGAATTTGTCCCCTGAAGCGGACAGCCAGAATGTGAGCATACAAATGTCGGCTCGAGTCAGTTTTTCAGGCTCGTGTTGGCGCACGCTCATTGTCACATTAATGCAGCGTCACGTGCGAAAGCCGAGCACGCTATACGCCGCACGGCACGCGATACGCACCGCGGCTGAGGGAGGCCCTTCCGGCTGAGGTCCAAGCGCACCTTCTCCCCAACGTGCCGGTAGATCTCCACCAGGCTGAGCGTGGCCGCGTCGCGCACCTTCGCGCACACGTGACACCAAAGTGACGGTAGCAGCCAATACATATCAACCGTAACAACCCACGAGGGCCTCTAATCTGGCCTCCAACATTGCACAAGCACCATCCCTATCACCCCCTATGTTGTATCGCAGGAATACCGCTTGCAGAGCTTGCAAGCTCACCGGTTATTTTCTGCTGTAATAATAAACATCTATCTATCTGAAATATGATAAAAACTGAATCATCCAAACAGGTGAAGAAAGACACAGATACATAATAAGGTGGATTTTCCTAAAAAAGCAAGCAGAGAAATGCCTTTATCTAACAATGGCTTGTGACCACTTATGGTGAATTCATATTTGGGCTATGAAAAAATAAGCATATAAACCTGCTGCTAAGAAAATATAAGCAAACATGTAAAAGCTACATAGGATAACTAAAACATTAAAATCAATCTTCGCGGGTAAACAATGCAGACTGAGGTAACCAGTTGCAAAGAACGTCATGCATCTTTCTTCTTTATTGCACATAATATTGGTTGTGAAAACCTAAACTAGAGGTTAAAAAGTATGATGCTAAAGTCTATGTCATTCATATGTGCATTGTACAACTTACTGAGCCATTAGCATCTCCCAGTAACATGCAGATGTGAGGTACAATCTTGCTCAGAGTCAGACACTGGGCACCAAACCTGCAATGAGTGAAAAATAAACCATAAAACATCAACATCTGAGAATAAAACCATGGCAACGCAGTGTTTATATACCAAAATATGCAGGCTGACAGAATACACTGACTTATTAGTGATGTATTTTAAATACTCTGAAAGGTTGCTATGCAATATAAATAGTTCAAAAGGTTCTGGAATGTCTAAGCATGGTGGCAGGTGCCATAACAGATGGGCCACCATGTAAATGGTCAACACGTGCTACAAAACACTACAACAGAACATTTCCTGTATTTAAATATCATCGGAGATTCAACACATTTATCAACAACAGTGCCGTAAAATAAATAAATATGATATACATGTTATGTGCTATGAAAAAACCATTGCCTGATATATCAGAAGGGACATTGCACACAATGTCGCGTATTGTTTTCTTTGAATAATTGTTATTGACGAATGTGTTGCATTTTTGTAATTTGTCCTTGTGTACCAATATATTGAAATAAATTATTGACTAAATGCAGGGCATGTCAGGTTCTTATGCGTAAAACAGCCATTACAGGCAATAAACTCAAGTGTTTTGAGCTTTGTGCCAGAAACACCTCCCATAAAAACATTATTATTTTCACGGCAATAACCTTACTTGTTGATGGTGGCGCTGAGGCACAGGCAGACACCTTCTCTTGTGCGAAAATTTTTGTGCTTAAACGCTCCCAACAACCGCTCCCAAACAAACTGCAAAACAAATAACAGCAGACATCAACCGATTACAATGCTAGCACAGCAATATCGTTACAGATTAAAACTGTCACTTCTGAGAATGCTTTTAAACAAAATGCAACCTGATACATTAATGTTTTCACTTGCACACCTGTGCATCAGATTCGTTTTGATAATCAAGTAAATAGCAGCATGCCAGCAACAATGAGTCAGGACTTAATTCCCAGCTAAGGTTAACGCATCACAACTGACTCAAGAAGGAAAACAGAGGTAAACATTAATCAGAATGTAAAAGTACGTATTGGCAAGGCCTGCCACTGTTTATGATATTCAGAAAGTCAAACCCAATTCAGGGTTTGCATGGAAAAACATATTGATAAAGAGCTCTTAATTTTTACATGAAGAGGTAAACTCTAGCCAAATTATGGATTTATTACCCACAAAACCTACACAATCGTGCAAAATAAGCTGAGATAAGTCACAATGTCCACAGTCCACCTGTCAGATTAGTGCCTCGCAGTGGACGCCTCTTACCTGCGGTGGTGCTGCAATGTCCATGACCTTAAGCAGGAGGCCTTGAGTTGCCTCCCGGACCTGATCCTTTGCATCTCCAAAGCGGTCGATCAGCGATGGCAGGACTGAAGAGTGAAGAAACATTGCACCAACAGCTATGAGCATTACGTTGCCTGACGCATTTTGAAGTATCATAGTAAATCTTTAAGTATGAATACATAACGTTTTGAGGACGTTTAAAATTGTTAAAAGTTAAGAATTCCACATGACTGACATCAACAAATTAACATATGTTCAAAATGAATAAGGTACACATTTTACATTGCAGTCACAGTTTATTCAATTTCAGTTTACATTTTATGATTGATTTTTGTGGTTAGAAATGGGGAATAGTGGTGCAGTGGTGAGTGTATTGGCTATGAACTGAAAGAGTTGAGTGATTCCCAACCACAGCTCACATCAGTGGTGAGTGATCTCGGAACATGCCCTGGGCGACACTTAGGTCAACTTAGGCTAAAACTAGTACTTTGTGCAGTGTATAAACATCACCGACAGGGAGGCAAAGGGCATGATACTTGCCATAATGCCCCTTTTTTTATTGTGTTAAACTCAATAGGCACTCACTAACAGTGCTTGCCTCAAAAGCAGGCTACATGGAGCGTGTCATTGTGTATACATATATAAGAAAGGCCGACATTATGGTTTTCCAAAGTAGACTCAGCAGTTTTTATCAGCTGTCCAGAACCAGTAACAAGATACGAGGGTTGAAGGAGCAATGTCACATGCTCAATATGTTGTAGGGCTATGGTCCACGGCTATTTATAACCTTCCTGCATCCGCCATGTAAACAGTGCACGAGGAGAGATGCACGAGAGCAAATGTGCTCACGTGCTGCTGCATGAGGCCTTCTGACTTCGTCGACAGGAAGAGAAAACCGAAACCTACCCTGTCGTCATCCTACATATTTATTTTTACTACGCTTGTAAACATTAGGTGTGACATCACTGGTAAAGGTACACGGTACCTTGTGTCTCAATGACTTGGCATTTACATTAAGTATTACATTGAATGCTATATGTATGCCGTACAGTAATGATTCCGAGGTGTATGGAACACAACCCAACATGTTTATACCGAGCCATAACACAACACTGTCATATTAATAATTCCAGCTCTCCATATAGTACTTGGCATAAGCATACAATGAGGCAAAGTGTAAATCTCTGCTGAGGATAATTTTTACATGCATTAAATTCAGGGCCGACAATATGTGATCGTGGAAAAGAACCAACTCTTGTGCTCCCCCTATTGCTCCCACACGTAAAATGTCTAAATCCTACCACAATTCTCAGTAGGAATCAAAATGATACATTATGCCTCAACTGGGAATTGCAGTGGAATAAAAAAAAATCATTATCTATTTATACATGTTGGCAATAGTGTAGAAAAACTATTTAACACTTTAAGTGTGCATTCTGAAAATATGCTCTGAAGACCACAAAGCTCCACAACAAAAAGTGGTGGTAACACTAACATCCAACATATCTTGCAAGTGACATGTTTCCTCCATGACAAGAAAATCTTCCATCTGAAGTCTACTGAGACTCTGGCAACTATCCCAGTATGTCCTGCTCCTATAAGCATAGGGGTGCGAGGGGGAGACAGCTACGGGTACAAGCCCAAGGGGAGGGAGGGAGCGCAGGGTGTGGGGGGTGGAGACGCATGCCACTGATTCTATCATAGTTTTATTGGTCTTGGCAGCTGAAGCGTAGCTGCCAGTTTTCTGTATAGAATGACAACACTTAAGCCATGCTAAACGAGCCAGACCGAACATTAGTAACAACCAAACTGTATTGCGATGCTCTATTGGCCAACAACGGCAATGGGTTAATTAACTCTACCAAATGCAGACTGTAAAACATACAAGTGTGAATTTTGTGAATATTTCATGACATTCATATCACGGACTGCTGTTAGGCCTGGCAGATGTACGTTTATTGTATAGGAAGGTGTCCAATTAAGTCTGACACCGGTAGCTTTACAGGTAATATATTGTTATTTCTCAGTTCCAAAACCTTGCAAGGTACGGATGACAGCACAGCAATTAAAATCTACCCATGTCTGGGCTTGCATCATGCGCATCATGCTTCTAAAATGATTCATTGGAATTAGCATAGTTACAAGGCACATCTACACGAAACAATATACAGTATTCAAAAGAAAAAACGTATAGTATTTGCTTTAATGTACAAGTATTTACTTTTCATTTTCTGCTTTTCAATCATCAGTTCAGTAATGTCACTTACTATGGAACTACAACAGCTGTGGGCGATTTAGGCAGCTTAAGGACAATAGCCATGAAGATGATGTCAACCCTGCTGCTGCGCCCCATGACGTGACATCCTGCCCTGGATTGTCCCAAAGCTATGGTACATAGCTCCGCTCGCTGAACAGCACATAACAGCAGTGCCTTTCCCAAACTACACCTTGAAATCCTCCCTCTGGTCATAAGTCATGCCTCTGAGCTCAACATTGTTTGATTGCAACATCGGATGGAAATGGTTCACAAACATCCAGCTCAGTGAGGATGAAGGGTTGAATGGCTAAGAAACTTGTATATTAATGAAAAGAACTCTCCCAACAACACAAGATCCTACATGCCCTGGCAGTTAGTATCCTATACAATGCATATACAATTTTAACACACATGTGTTATGTTGACCCCATATTTGTTCTTACTACAATTGTGTTGTTGGTATTGTTCAGCCAGCAAGCTTTATTGCAAATGCATATTGCAGGTTAGAGTACATTGCTGAAGTTCTGACTAATTCAAATGATGCAAGGTTGCTCGCACATACTTTTTTCAGTATTGACTTTTCAAAGAACATATTTGGTGACAATATATCGACATGATGACGTAAAGGCTATTGGCAATTGTCCTTGTGTTAAAAGGCCAAAGTTACAGTACCGTTCATAATCATCAAGCACCTCACTGCCTTGACATGCATCAAAAACAAAACATCCTTATGATTTAACAGCCTGTAGTAAACGTGACCAACGAAAGCCAACAACAGTCAAAGCTCAATGTTAAGGTGCAAGGTCGCATGCTTGTAACTTACTTGTGCCCAGGTGCATCTTGAATCGATCCTGCAAGCGATCCACCAGGGACCCCAGCACCTCGAGGCCAAGCAGGGACACCTGGGGAACGCCAAACTTGTTGAACATTCAAAGCTATGCTCAATTTGCCAATGACATGCATTGACAATATGACATAATAACATTCAGTGTTAATGCATGGGAAATGCCCCATTGCAACATTTACCAACTGCGTTGTAGTGGAAATGCAAAACAGGCTTTAATCGGGGAAAAAAAAGTTGCGCCTATCATGTGGTGGCCTAATCAGATGCTTCTCAAACATGCCTTTGATGGAAAATAAAGTACTTTACTGTACTTGAACTTAAACATATACATGGAGACTATTCATGGGATAAAGCATAACGCAAAGCACAGCAGCCTTGCACAAAAAGATTCTACACATGTTTTACAATCCACCATCAAGAGCAAGTGTTTGCAGATATGTGGAAAATGGTAAGTAATGACCAAACTATCTGCCAGCTACATGGGAAGAAAAACGTCGTGAGGGAGAGTGCTTGACAAGGCTATCCCGAAAGAACAGCTCTGAAGAGCAAGCATCTTATAGAGGGAATGCCAATTATTTCGTCATATGTTTATGGCTCGATGCAACACTGTGTCGTTGCAACTTACACAATGTATTCTGCAGAGATTAATATGTTGACAATGCATATGTCGTCATTTATGAAGATCTGAAAAGTCAGGCACCATCAGGTCTTTGTGAAATAAAACAGTTTTGTGCACTTCAATGACTGCAGTTTCATGGAAGATCTAGCATGTGACATGTAACAGCCCATAGCAGATAGAAACGCTACCAAAAGTATATCCAATCTTATAAATCCGTTTGGTTACGTTGCTACATAGGACGATGCCAAGCAGCTGCAGGGTGTCGGACGAACAGGCACAACTATTATCTTGTGGTGCCATTCCAGTTGTTAAATATATATTAACTCAAAACCACAAACATTCACTGAAGCATGCCTGTTGCTCACGTTTACCGAGCGCCACGGACAATACACAAAGAGCCCAGTGACGGCAATGGAAATACTGTGTTCGAAAAATGTGTAGTAGCAGCAAAAATGTACTACAAAAGCTGCCACAGCGGTTCCGCTCTTCTTAAGCAGCCCTGTGACCAACACATGTCAAATGGGTGCAGCTGGCATGACATGTCAAACTCGGTCTCTCAGCTATATTGGGAGTTACCAGATCAGTTCACTGAGAATACTTACCTACAAAGCTATACTGTACCGTGCATTTGCGCCTATTGCACACAAGCAGCATCCAACGTAATTGTTCAGCGTTACGTTTGTCATGATTTACGCCTCAGCTGAGCTTTAAGATTAAAGCTAACATTTAAAAAGCTGTACGTACTGTACTGTGTACGAGGTTGGACAGCTGTCCAGAAAACCTACACTTAAGAGTAAGTTGTGTGAAGCTGTCCAACTCTACGCTGTACAGTAAGTTGTGTGGAGCTGTCATTATTACTGTAGTCTACATTCACAATGACATAAACAACCAGGAATGCAATTAGAGAACTGCTCGAAAGCTTATGCAGCTGATCAGGGGAGTACTGAGAGATTAGCTCCCCTAAGGCAGTCAGGCATAATCCTCAGTCAGTAAATCAGCTTGTTGTTACATTGAAGCATTAAGGAATGCTTTTTTTTTTATGTAACGGCAATAACTGGTTGATGAAATCTGGACAAAGTACAAGTTTCCTTTCTCGGAAACTATGGAAAAAATGAAAATGTTGCAAATGAGCAATTTCCATATAAAGTAACATCGTCATCTGTTAAATGTATTACATACGTGAGTAATTTGAAAAGCATGTGCTTAAATCTACGTAGAATATAATTTCAATGACACTGGTGGAAGCACAACGTTAAGTCCCGAATCAAATGCAAATATTGCTTGTTGGAAATCTTCAAATAATGCACCACAACAACGGGCCACTGCGGTGGTCTACATAGTTGGTTCAGTGCCTATGAAAAAAAAGTGCGCTCAAGAACAAACCTCCTCGTAGGAATGTCTAATGGCAAACACATTCACCTTGAATGAATCAGCACCTTAACTATCAGTTCAACTTTTCAACAATATGCATTGTACAGTGGATATTATAAGCAAGCGTTCTGCACACTCTCAAAACATGTCAGCTTTTACAAACAAGTCCAGCAACTATACATGTACAGTATACACCTCAAGGGCCTGTCAATCATATAGACATCACACGCCAGAGTTTGGAGAAACGATCCTTGTGGGAGGTACGGTACAACAGGTGACATCGCCTTCAACTTTTGCTGATAAGACCGTTAGCTATCGCCCGCTGTTGACACCTAAGAATGTCCAGGCGGAGCATATCCGACCTCGGTAGAAATGTGCATCAACTACACACAGCGTGCACTACGTGGCAGTGATCTTTCAAACACTGACCTTAAAGTTGCTTGAGCCAACCCAGCCTGTGAGTCCGTCCACCATACGGTCCAGGAGGGATGGGTCCTGCTCCACATCCCACGATCGCACGGGATCTGAGAGGTAGTAGACCATCTCCTGGCCACTCTGCAGTCGTTTGCTAACATCCTTCTGCATAACCTGCAGCAAGAAGTACTCCATATTCTGCTCCATTGTTGTTTCAACCTTGTATGTTTTTAACGACACAGAATCTACGTGGCCTTTGCTTCAACTCTTGCTGGCGTTAATGAATCAGAAGAGGGTTTCTGGTCCAAAAAGTTCTGATAAGAAGTGAAGAAAAAAATCTTCTGGTTGTCTGGACATCCGAGTAGAGAGCGCAGCGCTGACAGATTGAAAAAGGATTCACAGCTCTCCAGGAATGGTCAACCATGCGGCCTCGTTGTTGTCGTTTGTGGAAGAGACGAACATCCTCGGTCAGCTCCTGGACATGCAGCACTGTGGACATAAAAAAAATAGAGGCCAGGGTGTCGGCAAACAGACAAGCCCAACCCAGGCACCAGGGCAGTCACCCTCTCCCTGCACTGGAGACGCAATTACAGCTCGTCTTATACTTATACTCGGCGCGCCATCGTAAACGAACTTCCAAGGTTTACTTCGGGTCAACATGCATCTTTGGTTTAAGTTACTTTTCACGGTTTACCGAGATCCAGTGGCGGTGCTGTTGAACGTGCAGCTGTTTCCACAAAGTGCGCTTTTAACAATCCGACCATAACATCACAAATGTTACAAATAACGAGGCGCTCCGCGTAACGACGAGAATAACATCAGCAAAACGCTGCACAGTGAACAATTCGAGGCATGACAAGACTGTCACGAACTTGGCTGCCATCCTATATTATGTAAATGGTTTTTAGATCATTAAAAATAAACACACGCAAACGTTGCTGTGTTGACTGCTCACCGTCCCGCTTTGTCTTTTGTTAAAGTTTACGCTACTGGCCAGCAGGGCCCGGCGTTACTCACAGGCCTCACCCGGCATGCCACACAGTTCCTAAACCACTTTGTTCAACAATTACTTTCCACAGAAATAACCGGTGCCTGAAAGTTACACAAACAGGCTCGAGCAATGTCGCCAACTTCAATACAGATTGCAAATGTCCCCGCGAACATCCTTGATGTTCAACCACAGATCGGTTTTGTTTTATAAGCAACGTGAAATAATGATTATTTTTTGTTAAGGAGCGGTTGCGATCGCGGGGCTGCCCCTACCGGGAGCCTAGCGTCAGGCTGCGGCGTAATTTTCAGGCCAGACCGGCCAGCCATAAACTCCACGGTTGTCGCGCGCACCGGTGACAAAGTTTATAATCGGCGGCTTAGCAGAGCCCGACCGCGGCTGGGACGATCGTCGCCGCCTTTGACACCGTCTCGGTGACAAGAGCGGCGGCTTGGCTCCACTTTGTCGACTTTTCGTGTTAGTTTTGTGAGAGGAGAGGCGACACTCACCTCGCGGCGCGGCGCCATGAGGCCGTGCGTCGTCACGCCCGCTCACGCCTCCACCACCACCACAGCAATAATAATAATAATTAAAAATAGATGTCTCACTATACTGATATAACTTTACGAGTACTGTACTGTGAAGCAAATACGCTAAGGGCCAAGCGTGTAGAAATATCCAACCATCCAGCGGTGGATTGACAAAAGGGTTGTTATGTTGGAGTACTGTATTTGCAATGCAGTACACGACTGTATTCTAAGCTTGCGTTTGACAGCAAATGGGTTCAGGAGCTCAGGGCCAAAGTGGATGCATGGCTGCTAGCCGCGACGAGAGTGTTTTAGGAGATAGCGTTCGTTTAGTTTTGCTATCCCTTCGTTGAAGGAGTGCTGTTACAGCGGTTTACGATACGGTCCATAGTTTGGGTTGCATGCCCCGCAGTCGCACAACTGTGGCGCTTGTCTTCAATTCTCCACTCCGAAAGGAGGTTTTGCGCATCGTCACTTGATATTCTCACGATGGTTACGCCAGTATCTTCGAGGAGGAATGGCAAAGCCAGGAGGTGCGATGTTTGGGTCTCGAATGAGGTGTTTATTCTGGACGACCGTGTTTGTTGGGTGAGATTCTAGGATTGTGACATCGCGATCCCAAAAGTGGGATAGATCGATATATGGTTATTATTATTACAGCAGATAAATACCCAGTGAGCTTGCAAGCTCTTTACAGGCTTCCTGCAATACAAAAAATAGACAAATTTACCAAACAAATAAAAAAAATTGAACAAACAAAAAATAACAATTGTTGAGCTCCTGGTTGATGGGCAGGGGTGTTTATTGGCACGAAAACGTGTAAACTCCTGCAATACACTGATTAATAATAATAGCATTTATAGAGCGCCTTTCACCCAAGGGTCCACACAGAATGCCCCCCTTAATTACTACGTTCAACTATGATAGAGTAAATTTGTTACAGAATGTAATAGAGTACGTTTGTAAAAAATGCTTGTTATCGTTAAACACATTCATTGTCAGAAACCGCTTAATCCTGCACGGTTGTGTTGAGCCGGCCGGAGCCTATCCCGGCAGACACAGGGCGCAAGACAGGGCTAAACACATAGATGAAGGGAATGCTTTTGATAGTGTTACACAGGCATAAAATAAAACAAATGAACTGGCTACAATTCCGAACACTTGCCTTATTGTCCAAGACAGACGTTTCAGGTAAAAACCCCTGTTCAGAAAGACGAGCCATTGTAGCACACTATATATGACTTGGACCATTATAGAGCTTTTATGCTGCGCTGGTGTATTTATATAGGTTTTCAGGGCTCGATGAATGAGAATTGGTCTTAACAGCTGCTCTTTCGCGATAGCTGAAAGCCCAAAACAACGCTCGACATGGCTATCCCGAAAGAGCACCTCTTCAGAACAATTCGACTGCAGTGGATTCAACTTATCTGAAACCCATCAGCAGGGTGTAGCCTGTAAAATATTGTAGATAGATTATCTCTTCTATTTATGGACCAAAAAACAGCCCTTTAAGAGCATACGTTTTTTTTTTATTATGGGAGACCTGCCTTAAAATACGTTCATAAAACAGCACATTTAAATCCTACAACTATTCAGAAAACACATTTTATAATACAAATGCATCAATACAACTTCAAAGCCAATGCTTACATATGTATAGACATTTAAACGGTATTCATTTCATACATTAAACAACACTAACGTGCACGAACTTAATTTTAAATGCATCATGTCAAGTTTATTGATCACAAACACATAAGATAAATGGCAGTGAGATTCTTTGTTCCTGTTTTCTCTCTCAACTCTGTGAAAAACAATTATGTGCAATAACATACAAGCGTAAGTATTAAATGAAATAAGTCAATAACAGTATGTACTAATAGGTGCTAATAGCATATGCATAGACAACAAGTGAAAGAGACATAGCCATGGCGGCAAGGGTCGGTGTTAATCTTGTAACTTTAAAGCTCTAAAACAGGCTGGGCGGAGAAGTGACCGCCCAAGAAACACGAAACGTCGCGGCACTCTTGGACGTATAATTGGTGGGAGATGATGGAAATTGTGCAAATGGGATTGTAGTACTGTTTGCGAGAATTCTTTGGGAGTTTATGGCGACGTAATTGCATTTGTACAAACATCACGGCCCTGTAAATATGAAATACCCTTTTACGGAACTACTGTATACAAGTTAGAATGGGGGTCAAGGTAGAAGTGTTCACGTCGCGATCCCTGTCAGGTAATACTTGGTGTTGCCTGCGTATTCTACCAAACACTTCGAAGCCGAGCTGAAAGACAACGATGTCCAGAAGCTGACCATCGTGCTTCGAAGAATCGCAAAGAAGAAGACTGATAGAATGTATCTTACAAATTCCAACCGAAAATCTTGACACTTATATGCTCAATTATAGCTTATCGGGGGGTTTTCAGCTGTGTTTTTAAACGCGTTTTGCGATTTGATAATGTCAACAAACAATCCTCTGTTCAAATGCAATCAGGATTTAGTTTTTATCACGCATGACCCCCTCTGCTGGTAAAATTTAGGATTTCGGCTTCTGAACACGGCCGGCCCAATGCACTTCTGTTCCATGTTTTCAGGATAGCGTTGCTAGCTGACAATCTAATCTTCAGGTAGAGTTAGGGCTAATTTTAGTTCCCCGAGGAGCAGGTTTCTTAACATGCAATCAGTCTCGACTGGCTGATCTTTTCAGCCGACTAATTTATTGTGACGCAGGACATGAGGTAGCTCAAGCTGTGGTTAATGTTATTTCACCACCAGTAAGTACTGTTGGCATGAGACCCATGCCATATGCAGACAAGTCTCCACAGATATCCACTCTTACGCCTTTTGTATACCACGTGGATTTATTTAGCAAATTAAAAAGACAAACATTACACTCGCTCACGTGTCAATGAGTCCGTTAGTCATTGAAGACAGAGCAAAAGTGGCAAAACACCACACCCTAGATATATATATTTAAATCCTCGATTTTTTTTCCGCAATTTTGTTTTGCAACTCTTTATTGCATGAAGGTCAACGTGTTCTAACACGCTGTGCTTGCTCACAGGCACACAGGAGAAGTAATCGTTACCCATGGGCCTGCCTTTAAATCTGTGATCTAAAATCCAATCTCGCTCCCAAATCTGACACGCTCACAGGACCACCCCCCCTCTACTTCACATCAGAAGGTTTGTGTTCAGCACAACGGTCTACTAGAACCACCAACCACATCGCCTTTGAAGCACCAAACATTCCGTGGGAAAAGTATTGAGGAGTTCTCCACAAGAACTGCAACTCCACCACAAGTTAGACACAAGCATGAGATAGACACTTGTCCCACGTAGGCACCCTCATCAAATTGTTCATTGTTTGTATGGAGCGCAGCAAGTAATTACGTATTTTGTACAGGGCAGAGAGTTTTTTTAATGAAGCAGGTATCCTAATTAGTAATGTATTTAGCACATAGCCTAAATACATAAAATATGCACAGTCCCCGAAGGCTTGGACATATTCCGTATGATTTTCAGTCCACAAATGGATTACTGCAATTATTCTAACAGATGTTTAAAATACTCTATTACTTTACAGTACTGCAATAATGATGCATAACACATAATGTGTAGACTATGTACAATAATATAGTAGACATGGTTCAAAAATCTAACGTATTTTCTCCTTGATTTTGTCCAATATGATGCAGATGGTGACCTCGTAAAAGCAACCATAAATCGTCAAGTGAATGGGGACCGCTACGTAGAGGATAATACATTTTCCAAGAGTCTTAAATATATTAATGATAATAATAATAGCATTTATAGAGCGCCTTTCACCCGAGAGTCACAAAGCGCTGCACAAGGCTGTGGATAGAACAGCATGTCAATAACATCAAGACAGATTAACTGAGAGTCGAGCAATAGCAAAACATTATAGGACATAGGACATAAAGACAGCAGAAATAAATAATAATAATAATAATAATTCACAGTAGACAGTGAAGAAGATATGCAAAGACCAGACGCATTGATGGATGACTTAGCGTGGATATAGATTTGGATGTCATCGGCATAGCAATGGTAGCTAAGATTGAGGCTGCACAGGATATGGCCAAGAGGTTGTAGGTAGATGCTGAAGAGGAGTGGGCCGAGAACTGAACCCTGAGGAACTCCAGACAAAATAATAATAATAGCAATTTATAGAGCACCTTTCACCCGAGGGTCACAAAGCGCTGCACAACGACAGAAAAAAACAACTAATAAAAACAAAAGAGGCTGAATCTCTGAGTTTTGTCCTCCAAGGCTGACAAACTGCTTCCGGTTGGACAGGTAGGATCTCAGCCAATGCAAGGCAGATCCAGAGATCCCCATACTCTCAAGTCGCTCAAGTAGGATCCGATGATCAACGGTATCAAAGGCAGCGCTCAGGGTCCAGGAGGACAAGAATACTTGGCAAGCCTTTATCAGCAGCGACGAGTAGATCATCAACTACTTTTACCAGAGCAGTTTCAGTACTCTGGTCGAATCTGAACCCAATTGCCTCGATGACCTAATGGTTAGAGCTATGTCGCGGAACCATATCTTGGCAAGCAGCGAAAACAGTATGCTCTGCATGCTGACTGTCAAAGTCGACTGCAAATCACGCCATGGCAGAATTGCCCAGCGGCCAGCCTATCATCGATCTCGGCCGATAATCATCCACGTGTGCCCCTCACTCGCATCCCACAGTGATGCTCCAGACACCGCGCAGCCCACAAGGTGGCGCTATGGGCATTTATAACCGGACTCAAAACCAAGCATCACATGGGACCATATACATTGCTGCACGGAATACCAAGATCCAATAAAACTAGACACTGCCAGAATGACGACTAAATGTAGTGCCATTAGGCTGGGAGGGCAGGATTGGCTGGTGACCCATCTGGCAGTGAACACCGGTTACTGGATGCCACTCGTGCCAGTACACATTCAATAGCAACACCATCCACTTGTAAATTGCCCTGTGTATATCCCTGCCTTGCGCCCTGTATCTGCCGGGATAGGCTCCGGCTCACCGCGACCCTGTACAGGTTTCAGACAATGTATGTATGTATGTATCCCACGTGTTCATATTTAAAACGGGTTCCTACCACCCAATTCCGTGCCATACTGTGCTTACCACGTAAGTACGCCCTCCGCACGTCCTGAATAAAGGCTGTTGGTGTGAATACATTAATTATCAGAAACCGCTTAATCCTGTATAGGGTTGCGGTGAGTCGGAGCCTATCCCGGCAGACACAGAGCGCAAGGCAGGGCTATACCCAGGATGGAACGCCAGTCCATCACAGGGCAGGGCACCCGGGAAATTTAGACGGCAGGGAAATTTACCTGTGCAGCAGCATGTCTTTGGACTAGTGGAGGAAACCGGAGTGCCTGGCGAAAACCCACGCAGACACGGGGAGAACGTGCAAACTCCATACAGAAAGGCTTCCGAACCGGGATACGAACCCGGGTCCTTCCTGCTGTGAGGCGGCAGCGCTACTCACCGCGCCAACGTGCCGCCCGGTGTGAATACATGGCAATGTCATTATAGTTACTTGTATCTTTAGTAATCAATTATAATTTTACAACTTTGATTAAATAAATATGTGTTAAGAGGCAGAACCTCTTGGGTAAATTTGGTAACCGCTGTGCACATTAGATGTTAGGGTGTAGAAAATTGTGGAAAGGCAACATAATGACATTGGTTGCTTGGTTAATGAAATTGGAAAATTAGAACACTGTGAATGACAGACAGTGTCTGCCCAAAATAGAGCATGACTAGGACTGCAACTATAATAGTATTGACATAGAGGTCGTGACGACGATGCCTAAACATAGCAAGTACAGACGAATGCACTGGCTTAGGATGTTTCAGTAAGACAGGTCACCTCACGTTACAAGTGGACCAATAGAATAATTGTGTTTTCTGTGAATCCTTCCTGGCCTGTCGTTGGAGTCAAACAAGTTAATTGCGTTTTTGTTTTCCGATTGCGCTGCATGAATCGTAGAGTCTAGTGTTTACTTCGAGTCGTGTGTTTAATTCATTCATTTGTGTAATTTGCAATGATAAATATATACACCTGTTGGTGTTACGGCAGTTGCACCAATGATAGTGCACACATTCATCACAAGCAACTCTCTCAAGAAATCATAGACATTTGTTAAAAAACATAACCACATCACGCTTCGACAAATGCCAAAAATAAAAGCAATCCAAGTAAGCCAGTAATTGATCTGAGAATCTGCTAATGGTTTGACACCACTAACACTGACGGCTTGAGAATGGTCCTAGTTTAACCACCACTGCCTTCGCATTCCGGGCCCTAAATGTAATGTAAGAGGCCACAAAGGTCACCAGAGAGCAGAGAAAAATCCAAGTTTGGCCTCAGCCCAAGAAATCCTGGACAGAGAGTTATGCTATTGAAGTAGACACTTTCCGAGGAGTGAGGGTGTGCAGCAAGTTTTCTTTCTTACACCATACATCATCATCAACATCATTGTCAGAAACCGCTTAATCCTGCACAGGGTTGCGGTGAGCCAGAGCCTTTCCCGGCAGACACAGGGTGCAAGGCAGGTCTATACCCAATATGGGATGCCATACATGTCACAGAAAAGGATGTAGTGGATGTGAGCCTGCTTTCCACTTATGCATAACCTCTCCGAAGACAGCTTGGCTGACCGTGGGGTCAGCTCACTTCACACTGTGGTTTTGTCTGCTGCTGTCGCGTAAGAGGTTTGCCTTCTCACCCTGCCTCTCACCTCACATTTGCCTTGAATGGCCATTAATATCCGCACGTGACATGCACAATCACCGACGTTTTTGATGCAGCTGTGAACAACTATTGAGGCCAAAGTGTATTTTTTTCAAAGCGAATCTGGATATGCAAAGAATGGAGGGCCTCTCGGCTACAATTTGGTATTTACTACACGAACCATTATTTGCCTCTTTACCCAATTAACTCAGAGGGGGTCTAATGTCTAGGCAAGCTTTCCTTCACGCTAACTTTTGGTCATGTGGGGGAGCTGGCAAAGTGTTTAGCATATGCTGGTGGAACAGAGGTCACAGTCTCACAGCTCGCATAGGTCTTACCGCCCCCGTCGTGAGAACTCGGCCTCTGCTGCTGAGACATTTTAATGGGTGATTCGTCTGGCGGCGTGACAGGCACCCGTATTTCACTTCAGCACACCTGCCTGGCTGCAACCCAGTAGTGTCAAAGCCTGCTCAAAGGAAGCTGCTTTTCTTTACAATTTTGTGACTTCAAGGCATTTTGAGCTATTTTCACTCCTTCCGCACTATATGCGGTCGTAGCTGAATGAGTGACAGCAGATGTAGAAGAGTGGCAGCAGTATAGATGTTATCGTATTTTTTGACAGGTTTTGTAAATGACGGCGACGATGATATTTTTCTGTACAAGGTTGGATATAAACACTGCATGTCGCTCAACATTCCGATCTGTTTGCAAAAAAAACACATCATTGCACACACTTGATGTTAAGCTTATTAGGAATCTTCATTTCAGTATCTCAACCAGATACGGTAATGAACTAAATGCATTGATCCTCAGTGTTAGTATATCTATACATTTGTCAAGTCTGAAAGTGCGTTGCCATTCTGATGTCAAAACATATTGATCTCACATACCAAAGACAAATATCTCCCGTATAGCCTTAACAGACAATAGGGTCAAGTGCTGTTAGCGAGCAGCGATACAGGCCAGAACGGCACCAGAGGGGGTGGGTGGCCAGCACCACACCGGTCGCCTTTGTCTCCCTAGGGGCGATGTTTACACACTTAGTTTATGAGGTACTCATTTGAGGCTGAGTCAACCTAGGAGAATTCCAGAACCGGTTCAGAAAACCGTCCTTGGTGTTGGCCATGAGTGGGATTCGAACTCGGGTCGCCAGGTTCATAGCTTAGCATGCTATCAGCTATACCACCCGCTCCGCATGATCTCACATACCGCACGCACACACAACACACACAGGATATAAATAGGTGTTAAAGTTTACCACGAGCCAAAGTATCACTCCAGCCAATAAACAGCTACATACCGGGGTAGTAACCCTTTTTACGAGCTGTGCTGCGTTATGTTCATACCTCCTATGAATCACTCGCACAATGTCGGGCGAACGCGTTTGATGGATCGCACCGTACGAGGACGGTTGTTTTCTAGGGCAGCCATCAATCTAACGGGGCACCCGGGCGTGGGCTGGCCGGAGTGAGTCGTGTATCGCGGTTCGTCTGAGAGGTGCCGCTGCTTTGTGTGCCAATCCCGGAGTCCGCGTGCCCCGTGGGCCTCACTCCATCTCTCTCCACGGCGCCCACAGCTCGACTCGTTAATCCCACAGATGGATGTGCGTGGTCGCGCATCCAATGAGTGTTGTTGTACACATGCGAGATTACCCTTTAAGCCCCGATCGCCAAACGCTATCAATCACACCACTTAACACCGGTCCGTTGAATTAAGATGTCCGAAGATGATATTAAAATAGCCGCTATCAACGGTTAACGTCGGTTGAAAACGTCACTCCCGGCACTTTTTTTTGTACGGTGATGTTTCTCGAAAGATGTTATTAAAATAGCAATGTCTGCGGTGTCCCGTCACGGAGAAAATTATGATGGCAGCTGCACAAACGGTGGTCGGATGAATGCAGATCAACCGTCAGGACTCGCAATACTGTGGGAGGAAAAACATATGCAGTAGGCGGTGGAACCTGGTAAGCAGTTATAATAAGTGGTGAAATTATTCTTTCAGATATAATACCATACAACAAATACAATGTATAACGGGCACATATTCATTCAACTCAGAGGCGCGAGAAAACCGCAGAGAGGCGTGGAGGGGGGGAAGGCAGCCACGCGGTTACCCGCCACCAACATTTGCGTTATTTGGTGTTCTTTAGTTGTGGGATGAAACCGGAAAACCCGGAGGAAACCCACGCATATCAGGGACAGATAGCACCCAGACTACACACAGAACGGCACGCTCGGCGTGAATCGAACCGCCTCGGGCATGACTTTCTTTCTGTGAAGCGCTCCGACTCACTGCGACAACCCTGCCGCCCAGATATCTTCCATTGAAATGGAAATAAAAGGTAGAGACGAGATGTGAACAACAGCGTAGAGGGAAACGTCGCGATACAAAACAAGCACGGGGGAAATCAATAATTACACGCCGAGAAACAACGACTTGTTCATCAGCCGTCGGGCTCACGTCGGGAGGCAAGGGGAGACGCGTCAGCGCGGCGCGCACAGCCCGAGGCCCACACGGACATTGAGCTTTATT
>JAZEWU010000005.1:14563818-14582736 GCA_036362915.1 Geotria australis | reverse complement strand
TTCCGTGAGCATTTGTCACTAAATACAAGCAAACTGCATTGTACCTACAGTGTGTACGTGGGTAATAAAACGGTTTTCTCTGCCGCCGTAGAGAACCGTTAAAGCGAATGCTGAGCGTGTCACCCGTCAAGGCAAACACAGCCCACAATGGGTTGTTCGGCTAACAGGCACTCGGCCACCTTTGTATCCTAAGTGGCAGCACTGATTGTTGACAGACCATCGCAGCAAGCTATTTTTGGCTGAGATGACCTGAGGGAGGCTCAGACTGGTTTTCAGATACCAATTTCGATGCCAACAGTGTGTACGGCTTGGCATTGACCCAGACCACTGAAATTATAATGCGGTGCAGCGCAGATAATGATGCACTGATGTAGGTTCTCACGTGAACTGCCTTCGATATCAGGCAACAAATAGCACACCACACTCATCTTTCAATCAGTCCCAGTACGCCTGAGGGGGCCGAGCGGGGGAGGCTCGACGTGAGTGTGTGTGTGTCTCTGTGTGGTGAGTCTGTGGGTCTCTGCGTGGTGAGTCCATGTTGTCTCTGTGTGAGTGTATGCGTCTCTGTGTGAGTGTATGTGTCTCTCCGGTTCATAAAATTGACACTGGTGTTGGCCGTGAGCCGGATTCGAGCTCAGGTCGCGGGATTTGTGGCCCAGCATAGCGCTGGCCACTAAACCATTTACTGCTGCAGTCTGCAAGCGTCGATAAGCATTGCAGTGGTGATGACTGTGTAGTGGTTTGATTAGGGTCAACAGTAAGCCTGAGATATGGGGTGAGGGTGAGTGGGTTGTCATAGTGACGAGGGGTGGGTGTGCAACCATCGAGCCGAGGGGGTGAGTCGACACATATCGAGACGAGCTCAGCCGCCAAAAGTGGCATCGACAGAATTTCGTGTTTCGGCAGAGGTCATTCGCAGGGCAGATTTAATCTGGTTTGGGTGTGCCACGCCAACATTGTTTTTGTTGGAAATCTCGCATTGTGAATGGGGCTTTATTATACCAGCATCGTTGATTGTACGGTACACAGGTTATGCGATGTTTACATATCGTGTCTCTGTAATTGATTTGTTGTTGTTGAGGTGACCTCTATCAAACAAATAACAGATTAGACCGTTTCATTTTAAATGGTGTCACGGAGAGACAAATAAATTGTAAACGTCTCAGCCGAATGGCCTTCCGCGTGTTCCGCTGCTCCTTTCAGAGACAGACGCATCACCCGCGTTTAACCTGTTGTGTTTGTGTGTGTTATCGTTGCGTACGTGCCCGGCACCTATTGCTTTTCTCGCTAATGTGTTAATATTTAGCAACATTTAATTAACGCGAGCTGGAACACGTGGCTTGTCGCAGCTGTGCTGTGTCGCTCGCCGACGTGTTTTCTGGTTCCACCTGCTTCTCATTCAGCACGAGGTCCGACGTTTCGACCCCGTGTTAGACAGATAGATGTTTATTATCACAGCAGAAAATACCCAGTGAGCTTGCAAAATCTGAAAGCGGGATTCTGTCGATACGACGAACGTACGCATTAACATAAACAGTATATAAGGGAGCTTTCTCCTTAAACATATGACTCGCATAATCACAGCTTATTAATCAATCATCAGACCGCACGCGGTCGTTACGTCGATCAACATTACGAGATTTCCCGTCAGGGTCCCGCCAGGTGTCCGTGGAAGCTCATGTCCCCATGGTGTCACAGCCCTTCGAGTTCAACAAATGTCAGTCTGTACTGATGTTGGTTTTCACGACTCGATGCTTGAGAGCCCGAGGATGCCTCCAACGTGACAGGCTAAACGCCGCGAAGGAGAGAGAGGGGGAGCGCTCGACACGGCCATCCCGAAATCACAGCTTTGAAAAGCAACTATCAATTCTCGAAGTCAGTCCGTCTCTCGGCGTGCGTCTTGCATGTGAATCGCCGGCGTCACAACGAGAGACAGAGAAAACGTGCCTGCGAGTGACGTCAACACCCAGTCCCGTCCGCATTGTGCATTTCCTCACCCTGTTACGCACACCGACGCCTGCGCAATTTCTCACCGCGGAATGTGTCGCCTTTTGTATCTGCACGCCGCGCTGCGGCTGGGAGCGTGCTCTCTCTGCTGCTGTGGTGGGGCCGCGGTTGTGAGCGCCCGTGACACGAACATTCCTGAAGCTGTAGTGTGCGGAGCTCGATGGATACAATGACCTCGAGGAAGTGGCGTAGCGTGGGTTTACAGCGCCCGGAGCAAGGCAAGCATTGCGCCCCATAACCCGTGTAGAATGTTTGAACATTGGGAGATTTTGTGTGCGCGCGCTATTTGTGTAAAATTTATTATTACTGCTTTATTTATTTTATTTTGAAATGTTGCGCCCCCTAAGAATTTAGCGCCCAGGGCAATCGCCCCGGTGGCCCCGCCAATGCTACGCCACTGCCTCGAGGGATATGAACGGCGTGGCAAGCCCTCCCATTTAGCAGAGGATTGACAACGACCGGTGATGAGAATGGGTTATCTCCGTAGCACAAATGGAACGCAGCGTCTTCTTTACGACGTGCTCCTGGACTGCTGCCTGTTTGCAGAGTGATGCTGCGACGTGACTGTAAATGCCATTTTTGGAGGCAGTCGTTCGCAACAGCTGCTCTCTGAATCAGCAGTGGGTGACCTGCGGTCTCCGGTGCGGGTGTGAGGGGCACCGCTCGGAAGGGCTGAGGGCACGAGTCAGATTTGTATCGGCTACTGGCTGTGCGTGACCTTGCGGTGACCTCCTAAATAGGTCAGCAAGAGTGTCAACGCAAAGCCGCATACACACACACAGAGCAGGACGCGCGGCGGCTTGCTAATCCCAACGCACAGAGCGTGCCACGGTGGTTTTGAACAAGCTTTCAACGGGGCGGCACGGTGTGCGCGGTGAGTAGCGCTGCAGCCTCACAGCAAGAAGCTCCCCGGTTCGAATCCCGGCTCGGGGGCCTTTCTGTGTGGAGTTATCATGTTCTCCCCGTGTCCTCGTGGGTTTTCGCCGGGCACTCCGGTTTCCTCCCACAGTCTAAAGACACGCTGCTGCATAAGTTAATTGGCCTGCGGACTTAATTGCCCTCGGTGCTCTGTGATGGAATGGCGTCCCATCATGGGTATAGCCCTGCCTTGCGCCCTGTGTCTGCCGAGATAGGCTCCGGCTCAACGCGACAGTGTATAGGACAAAGCAGCTTCTGACAATGGATGGATTGATAGAAGCTTTCAACATGGGGATGGTGAATTATTATAACTATTTGATGCGTGTGCGTGCGATGATGGGGCGACGCGGGTAGGTCGTTTATCGGGTTTGATTTCTAAAAGGATAATAATCTCGGGTTTGATTTCTGCACTCACTGACAGCTGTTATCGGTACCTGAGCAAGACTTCACTTAAGGCAATACAGCCAAAACAAATGGATACACAGCGGCTTGCGTCAGCTTGCATCAGCGCTCACAGACAAATGTGTGTTGAGTCATACTAATGCTCGTCCCCTCCACTCTGGCTGCACGTGCCCTATCTATAGCGTGTCCTAATGGACGCATTAAAACGGTCACTAGTTAGACGTGTATAAGAGGATTGTGTTAGGATATCCCGATTAGAAATACACTAAATCCAAGGCATCACTTTTAGGGATTGTCCCCACACCATTTCTAATTTTTTTAAAAATAAAACGTAATAGATAACTTGTGAAAATATAAGATCAGCCCGTCTCCAAAAAAGGTCCTGAAATGATTTACATTGAGGCCATTAATAATGGTCATCCCAGGCAACAATTTGTACAGTGCGCCTTCACGTGCCCTTTTAAGGGTATTGTTTATGTTTTAGAGGAAGAGGGGGGATCAGGTTGAGATAGCGATGGCGAGGTGCTTTAAGAGGCCTCATCAAAGGAAATCACCCATTGCTTGCTTCTTCTGGTGGCCCCTTCAATGCGAGCGGAGGAGGGGTGGTGCCACTGGGGAGGAAAAGGGAAGGCGCAACAGGCACCGCGCTAGTTGTGGTCATCCAGCAGCAAGCTCTTCAAAGCCAATTCCTCCTCGCGCCTGTCATCGCTTCCCCAGGCCCGCTCTTACATTAGACACGCTCCTCCAAGCCAACTGGGTGCAAATAAAGCAATTGCGTCACCACCTCCTCAAAACGACACTGCTTTATGACAAACAAATGCCGCGTGCTCACTCGGTTGGTTGGCATCTCATTCGTGCGTAATCGTTGTGGACTATTTATGCCAAGCCATTGTTTATACCAGTGTTTTTTCTACCTGGATGGGATTTAAATTCATGTGCTCAGAACTAGGAGGCTGCCACTCGAGAAAATAAACTATATCCCCAGCACATGCTGTGTACAGTACACACCTCTGCAATTATGTTGATGCAGTGTATTCAATAAACGGAAAAAAAAACAGAAGGCAGGCCCTGACATTTTTGTCATCACCACCCTTATTAATACCTGCTATATTCTGTACAGGGTTGCGGGGGGCCGGAGCCTATCCCGGTAGACAAAGTACGCTAGCCAGGGCTATACCCAGGATAGGTACTGGGGGCAATTTCAGCAGGTCAATTTACTAAGGTGCATGTCTTTGGACCGTGGGAAGAAACCGGAAAACCAGGCAAAAAAAACCACGCGAACACGGGGAGAACATACAAACTCGAACCCGGGAACCCTCTTGCAATGAGGCGGCAGGGGTACTAAGTGCGCCACCGTGCCGCCCTAACATAATTGTGACAAGTATAATTGTTTATTGAATGTGTGCTGTAATTCTCTGCGAACGCAAATTTGTTCGGTGCGGCCAAAAAAGCCATGCGAACAAAGCGCGCCGAGGTGGCTGCGACAGAAAATACAGGCAGAGACCTGTCAGGGGCATTCGCGAGATGTCATGTGGAGACCTGTCGTGGGAATTGCCTGCAGAGCATCAGCCTCCTGTCAAGCCTTGAAGTTTGACAGCACGGTGCCTGGGGCTATATAATGTAATTGAAATTAGCATTTTGTTTATGAACATTTCTAAATGCATTATGTTTGCTCGTTCGATAATTATATTTGTGTTAAAGTTGGGGATTTATGTGTTTAGTTTGCGTCTACTATCGACGGGTAATCTGCCGTCAATATCAGAATGCCACTCCTGGTAGTGATGTGAGGCCGCAGGGCTGAACTTTATACCATGTTGTATGCAACGAGGGGCAGCACGGTGGCGCAGTGAGTAGCTCAGCCGCCTCACAAAAATAAGTTCCCCGGTTCGAATCCCAGCTCGGGTGCCTTTCTGTGTGGACTTCGCATGTTCTTCCTGTGTTCACGTGGGGTTTCGCCTGGCACTCCGGTTTCCTCCCACAGTCCAAAGACATGCTGCTGCATAGGTTAATTGGCCAGCTGCCTAAAGTGCCCCTGGTGCCCTGTGATAGACTGGCGTCCGTGCCTTGTGCCCCGTGTTTGCCGGGATAGGCTCCGGCTCACCGCAATTCTGTCCAGGGTTACGCTATTTCTGACAATGAATGAATGAAAAATATATCCAACGAGGACAACATATTCTACATTACCTCGACCAGTGTCAATACACAACAGCTCAGGCCTAGCTCCATCAACGCTGTCCCCGTGATCCGTCAAGGTGAATTGGAAAAGCTACAGGCGCCGCTCCATCCGTCCACGGTTGAGCAGAACGATTCCTCGATCACCTGCAGTGAAGCACACAGCCTCATCACTGTAAAGCCGTGAAGCACTCTGCCACGTGGAGCCCTCTCATCAACACACTCTTTCCTGGGTGATGTGAACCCACGCCGACCTCAAGAGCAACAGTCGATATTATTTTTGTATGGTTTCGGGTTTCATCCCTGCACAATGTGGTGCTGTGAGTTCGTTCTATTACCTTGTGATTTTAATTGTTTGTTGTGTTGCAGGAATCCCGCACCCAAAGCTTGCAAGTTCACTGGGTATTTTCTGCCGTAATAGTAAACATCTATCCAACCAGTCGATCCCAGAGTCTTGAACAGTCGTTCTGAATTTTTGCTTACATATAAAGAGTGGGAAAAGCCGAGATTCTATACCGTGGTTGTATTTACAACGGTGGCGGCCCTGGGTCACAAAATACAAGCTGCTGGAGACAGCGTGCAAGCACGCACAGACGGTGTGCATCAAGGACAGATGTCGCACTAAGTATAGATGAGTGTTATACACAGCGTACATTTCTGTGGCTTTTAGTAAAGTAACATTTTAACGGTAGATCTTGAGTTGCATTGAGATTCTAAAATTGATCGTGTGTTCAAAAATGTTAGATACCTCTACTCTGTAGCACGTATGAGCTCAGTGCAAAATGGATTCAAACAATTTAAGAGACACGAACAGGTATGAAGTTTCAGGAAACGGTGCTTTTTCAGCACAGATAGAGAGCTGCAACAGTAAGTCATACAACAAGTAGCGTTTTGTTACTGATGTTATTCTCGTAATTAACCGACCCTACTTACCAGGTAAAGCCACTGAGCTATTAGCGCTTTGTCAGAGGCAACGTGGGCCGCACGTGATGATAGCTCATCGAAGTGGCATATCATTATAAGCGGGAATTTATAGCAGCAACTATATCATCTAAACGCATGTTTCTAAATGTGGAGGGCTACACCGGAGGAGCCCGGAGACAAATCCAGGCGACCACCACGGTGAGAGAGGACACGCGAACTCCAAACAGGCAGGAGCTCCGTGGCTTTGATCGTTTCAATTCACCGGGGCGATTTGAAATGATAACCTACAAACGTTTGTCACCTGTGGATGTTTGCCGTGGCCATGAATCAAACACATGCCGTTGAGTCGAAAACATAGTAAACTAGCCACTGCGTCTACCTACAACTGTGAAACAATATTTGAATTATGGTTGTGAGGGGTACCTGTTGTTAATCTCACGAGGGTTTGTAATATAACAATAGAAATTAGATTTATAACGCGCACATATTAATGAAATTTAATTCGAAGAGAGAACAGAACGACTGAGAGGCGCGAGGAAACCGCAGAGAGGCGGAGGAGGCAGCCAGGCGGTTTGCCGGCGCCAACATTGCCACACACCGCGTCCTATATATTATGATGTTATCGGCCAATTAATGAATGAGTGTTTTTGTTTTAAGTTGTGAGAGAAAACCGGAGAACCCGGAGGAAACCCACGCAGAACAGGGGGAGAACTCGCAAACTCCACACCGTAATGGTATAATCACCCGCACACAAGCACAGACAGAGCAACCTCACCACGCTCATCTGCCCTTTGACAGTGTAACATCCTTAATTGGCTAATGTTGCAGACAGCGGTGCTAATTCAGCACAGACGGAGAGAACTGCACGTGAAAGTCACACAACACATTCGAGCTGCCCTTTCGCTCTGCTCTAAACAATGACGGTCGCCTAATAGGGTGCTGTTCTTCATGCGTTCTACGCACGACTGCCGCAGTGGCGTCATTTCAGAATCGAATACTGCCACCCGCTATTGACCAAAATAAACCGATTGGCGGCGTGCAATTTGCGAGAATTTATTTTTTCACAACGCCTCCGTAGAACGTTCATATGATGCCTTCTGTGTCGTTATTGCCTCCGGTTGCGAAATACTGACTTCAACCACGTGTCTACTGTCTGGCTTTGTTATGTTAAACGACAGCATCGGTGTCGCTGGCGAAATCATTGTATCTCACGGACAGGATGTGCTTTCCAGTGGCATCGCAGCTGCGTGCAGAGCCGCAACGTGCCGCGGCGCACCAGACAAAGATCCCCCGCGTAAATTATAGGGTCAAGCGCTAGTATTGAACACTTACGAAGGCCTGACAGCATGTCTTTGGACGGTGGGAGGAAACCGGAGTGGGTTTTCGCCGGACACTCCGGTTTCCTCCCACCGTCAAAAGACATGGTGCCAGGTTAATTGGCGTACTGACTACATTTCCCCAAGGCGCCCTGCAATGGACTGGCGCCCCATCCTCGGTGTTCCCCTGCCTTGCGCCCTGTGTCTGCCGGGATAGGCTCCGGCTCACCACGACCCTATACACTGTATACAGGATTAAGCGGTTTCTGAAAATGAATAAGTGGATGGACGGCACAAGTGAGAGAGGATGGCCAGCACCACGCCCGGCCGTCTTTGTCTCCCAGTGACGATCTTTGCACACCGCACCAGGTACCTCATTTCAGGCTGAGTCGACCTGTTCGTGAACGGGAATTTGAACTCAGGTGGCCGGGTTGGTAGCGCAGCGCGCTAAGCGCTACGGTAACCGCTCCCCATTCACGCAGACACGCTCATACCAACAGGCTGAGTGCGCCACTCACTTTCGATACACACACAACATTGCATCAATTTCGACGCACGCACAAAGGTTGGAAGATCGCAAACTGGCCGCTCAGCCTTAGTCGTATTAACATGCATCACGCGCGGTTGGCGAGCGCGTGGACACAGGGATACTACTAACAGCCAGCGTGGACTGGGCCAGGCTCGTTCCGGCAGCTAGTGCAGCCCTGGACGATGGGGAAATCCTATTGGGATTCGCTGTGAATATTAAATCGCACATTTGCATTCACCCCGATTGTTAATCTGCCAGTGTTAACATCATCAGTTGTTCTATTTGCACGGCGGCAGAATGGGCCACAGGATGGGCCTGCTAATAATAAGACCAAATTACTCGCATAAATGTTTATATTATACAAAGAGTCCCCGTATAGCCTTAACAGACTGTAGGGGCAAGTGCTGTTAGCGTGCCTTTGGAATGTGGGAGGAAACTGGAGCGTTAACGAAAATGTTCCGGTTTACTTTGTGAAAACAAACATGTACACACGATGGCACAATTCGTGTATTTGTAAGCACGCCAGAGCGAGGAGTGTCTTACTCAGGTGTCACCGTCGACAAAAAAACTATACATTCCTGCGATCCCAAAGGCACCGCCGACAACGCGCTTGGGGCGAAATTCCCTATTCGAGAGAGAAACCGATCACAGCGGGGGATCAAAACTAATTTCACTACTCGGTCTCAGCAGCTGCTGCTGCTGCGGCTGCCGATGATGATGATGAGAGCTGCTGAGAGCCGGCGGGTAGGCAGCGCCACCTCCGCACGCCGAGCCCCGACAAAAATAATCACGGGAAGATGAAGGGCGTAAATCAACATGAGCTTTCCCAAGACCGTAACTGCAATTGAACGATTGTATAGATCATTAGTTGGCCTCGGAACGGTCCGTGGGAGGTGTGGGCGGGCAAAGGCAGTTATTTTGATGGAACAGTGTGGAGTCTCGTGGGGGCTTTCAGGACAAACAGCACCGCCATCGATCACGCAGGTGACATGCTTTCAGCCCGTGGGGCTGGCACGCGCTGGTTGGCACCGTCTCAGGAGGAGGCAGCCTGGGTCACGCGCTTCCCGGAGCCACCCGGTGTTGAGACGGTCGCTCGCACTGAGTAGCGCGCTGCCGCCTCACACCGAGAGATGGCCCGAGTTCGATACCCGGCCTGACTGCCTTTCTGTGTGGAGTATGCATGTTCTCCCTGTGGCTTTTCGCCCACCGTCCAAAGACACGCTGATGTTGCCCAAGTTAATTGGCCGACTGAGTAAATTGCCCCCGGTGCGCTGTGATGGACTGGGTATTTTTCTGCTGTAATAATACACGTCTATCTATCTATCTATAACCCTATCTTGCGCCCTTTGTCTGCTTAACCCTCGACGCTGGACAATTGTTAAGCGGAGCTGCATAGCTCAACGGTTGCCGCAATCGCTCGCAATATGCGACCCTCGGTCGAGCAAGCGCGACGATTTTCCAAAATATCCGCCGCCTGCATTCAGCTCACCAGCAGTGTCGCCACACGGCACAGAGCGACGCCTCTGTGAGTCCCAAGGCTGTTATTGAAGGACATTATCCTGTTTGGGATGTTTGTCCAATTCCGTTGTGTACTCGTGTATTCTTTCACGGCTCGATGTATGAGAATTGCTCTCGACAGCTGTTCTTTCAGGCAAGCCGAACGCCTGATGATGCCTCCAGCGTGGGAGGCGAGACGACTATTCCGAAAGAAAAGCTTAGGAGAACAATTCTCAATTGCGTTTTTTTCTTAGCGTGTTTAGAGCAAAGCATTCTGGAGAAAAACTACCACATAATGGAAAAACATTCAAACTCTGCACACAGGTGTGGCTGTTAGACAACCTACCCGGCTGTACTACCTTCGGCAGGCATACATTTCGCTCTGCCAGTTTGTGTCTCGAACATGTAATCTCAGCAACATCCATTAACCCCAACTCTTAACGTTTTTAATTACAGATGTGGGCGGCGCGGTGGCGTCGTGGGTAGCGCTGCCGCGTCACAGCAAGAAGGTCCCGGGTTCGAATCTCGGCCCGGGGGCCTTTCTGTGTGGAGTTTGCATGTTCTCCCCGTGTCCGCGTGGGTTTTCGCCGGGCACTCCGGTTTCCTCCCACCGTCCAAAGATATGCTGCCAGGTTTATTGGCGTACTGACTAAATTTCCCCAGGCGCCCTGCGATGGACTGGCGTCCCATCCTCGGTGTTCTCCTGCCTTGCGCCCTGTGTCTGCCGGGATAGGCTCCTGCTCACCGCGACGCTGTACAGGATTAATCGTTTTCTCAAAATGGATGGAATTACATATGTGCCCAAACACACACTGCACAGGATTCCAACCAGTCCCGTGGCTCCATTAACATGAAAAGCTCAGGTGCAGTGGAACGCGTTGAAGCGTTTGCTGCTTTGGCCGGTGCCCTTCCCATAACGCTGGAAAAGCAACTTCAAGGAAGGCACGGTTCATACGCATCTCGCTTATCAATGTGCTGCACAGGTCCGACCGTTTTGCGCGGAGTGTGAAGATACAGTTAGATTTCGACGTCATTCGCAGGTGAATCAGAATTGTCTTATATTGCGTGAGTTTTATTGCCATTTCCTCTTACAGCCCACAAGCCAAGATAACGTTGTCTCCCCAGATCCTATAGCCTCCTCCGTTTAGCAATCGCACGACACAATCTTGGGCCTGGTATGAACGACCGTTGCTCTTCCCGAGATTGCCTCACCTGCTGTGCTCACCGAGAGCCGTTATCTCTCACAGCACTCGTCAGCCCATGCTTCACCGCCGGGGCTGTCAGACGGGTTCAAAAGTGAAAACACCATTCGAGACTTTACAATCAAACTGATGCTTTTTATTATTATTATTAAGCACTAGCTGTACAACATGCCAGCATGCATCGCCTCCCTCGACCCTCCCCGTCAGCCATGAATCAAAGCACAGACGCCATCGGGGGAGAAGGAGGGAAAATAAATTGCACTTGTTGCCCAACGCAACAAGTGCGCAAACAGACGGGTGGACGTGACACAGCGAGATGACAAAGGTTCACGACGGCACAGGCAGTGGCGCAGGCCTCTGCTGCGCGAGTGCCACAGCTTCAATACGATCGCGGTCCCAGTCTGTCCGTTTTTATCCAAGCTGGAAGGGACTGTTCGGCTGTGTAGCTCTTTTTTTTTTATCAGTTGTGTAACGGGCAGGGGGAAGCACGTCACAACATCTCAGGATACGGGAGGCATTTTAGTCAAGACAATTAACCTAGGCAGCATGTGTTTGGATTGTGGGAGGAAACCGGAGCACCCGGCGAAAAATCCCAAGCGAACACGGGAAGAACATGCAAACTCCAGAGAAAGGCACCTGAGCCGGCAATCGAACCCAGGCCCTTGTTGCTGTGAGGCAGCAACGCTACTCATCGCGCCACCGTTCTGCCGCGAAACAGTGAAAACCAGGTTGGGGTTTTTTTAGGCTAACGGGCGCCTCTGGGGCAGTGGTGTAATTGAGGTTAGGTGAACCCCATAGCAGCTGCGTTCATTAACTCTCCTCTCATTATAGCGTTTTCATCGCAGCAACACCCATAACGCATTGCGAGTGACGGTGTGCTGAAAGTTCTCGCTTTCAAAAGCCATCCTATTTAAACGTGGCAGACTGCTGAAGCTCCCGTGGAGATCCAGCCGACTGTAATGTGCCGCATTAACCGTTCGATGAGCAGAATCTATAACCGATTCGCAAACCTGCTGAGTTGCCGAGTTGAGAATCCCTTCAGGGACCCCTCTTACCAATGGTGCTGACAAATGTGGCCAGGTACAAATGGATATTTGTAGAAAATATATAGAAGCAAGCGCAGTCTGGGAACGTGTTAGGATGCAACGCCTGGGTGCGCGTCATTGGTGAAGAAAGCAAATTAGGTATTTATTGTTGCACTGGAAAAACGTTTCTGTCGGTACATTTAGGGGTTTTCAAAATTTATGAACCACTCCAAGTGCATAAAAGTTGGAATTGCGAATCGCAAAGTGTTCGCTTGAGGAATGCAGCGGGTGCGCACAGGGCCCTAATCCGCTCTCTGCCGGCAGAATGTGTGGAGACAGCTTCGACGCCGCTGTTGCCAAAATTGCGGCATGTTTTTCAAATCGTTCACTGCGATGAGATTTGACACTAAGTGCTCTTTCCAGATACCACTCCAAAGTAAATCCTGGTCAACTGTAACCGTGTGGAATCGCTGGCACTGTGGCCCTGGTTTGTCAGCATCACCGGATCGGTCAGACCGTGCCATGCTTACGGCGCGCACGATCACAAAACTGGCATCTTTACGCTCAGCGAGCGCAGGAAGAAATAAAGTTACGCAAATAACAGAAAAACGTATATGCAACATAATCCACGCTCTTAAATTACATCAAATATGCATAGTGTTTTGTTTCACGAGAAAATGTGAACATTAAATAAACATATCAAACCGCCCTGAAAAGAAAAATGCCATGACTTCTGTAAACACAAGATAGAATATATATATTTCATAATACCGCAAAGTAAAAATAATAATAATGTAACTGCTATGAGCACGAGCTATATTATTGCATTTAAATAACATTGTTATTGTTATATATATTTTTTTAATAACTGATACTTCCGTCTATTGCGCACGAGAAGCCGTGGTTTGTAAGCCCTGTATCTTCTACGGACGCTCCTTTGCGTTTGTGAACAAAAACTTAAACAAAACAAATACAGCAAGTGCATCCCATCCGCGAATTACTTCCCTTCCCGGCAAACCACACCGGGCAGAGCTCTTCGCCTGCGCAGGGAATCCAAAACCAACGCTAGGATTTCCTCCGTAAGCAAGAGCAAGAAGCACATCGACAGTAGTGCGCCGACAATTGCCGGCGTGAATTTCGCTGCTGCCGATCGCCATCTCACAACGTGAAAGTAAGCGTTGCATAGCATTCCGCCTGGAGTGGTCGATACGGACACCAGCACAGACGCACGAGCAGTCAGGAATATTGACGGCATCGATGGCAGCGTTGCGCGCGACTATATCGCGGATGCCGGTAGACTTCGAGTGCAAGAGATAGACCAGTAGGGTGGTCGGTGCTGGGCAGCGTTACATTGTATTGACGTGCCTGGATGTGCTCAGTGTATGAGAATTGCACTTCAGAGCTGCTCTGTCGGGATAGCCGTGTTGAGTGTTTGTCCTCTTGAACAAAGGAGAGAGGAGGAACGCTCGAAATGGCTATCCCGCAAGAGCAGTTCGTAATAGCAAATCTCAGAGTTACGTTCACAATCGTGGCGTATGCAGGTCAACATTTCAGAGGGGTGAAATTGTGTTCCGATCACCCGCACCAAATTGGGAAACAACCATTACGCAATCTTATAAATGGTCTGAGACATAACGGGCGTCCAAACATGCAGCGGTGGGAAGAGGCTGGTGCCCCTTTCGCCCCCCGCTTGGGTGCGCCACCTCCAATTTGAAACATTGCTCATAATTATCGCTCGCCAGAGTCGATGGTTGGGCCAAGACCGACATTTCCACAGGAGACGTTGGACTCCGAGCTCAACCTCTTGACCCCCCGACCCTTCGGCCTCTCCCGTCAGTGCGGATCTCCACGCAATCATTCAGCACGCGCGCCTGTTCGTACAGGAGCGATCTTTACGCGGCTGAGCAGCTGCTGCCAGTAATCCGGAGGCCCGTGGCCGTGGTTTGCGTGGATGCTTAGCGTTCCAGCTGGCGCATCGGCCCGCCTGCTCGCGGACGGACGGTCGCACTCCGCTTGCGAAACTCGGCGCGCGCGTGAAGGAAACTGGCTTAACATTCCGTCCATAGCGCAACACACGACCCAGCGGTGCCAGCGTTTCCAGTCGGCACTGTGCCGCTGGACGTCGCGACGCCACGCAGCGCTTTGCAGAAACGCGCGACAAACGAGATGCGCTGGGCGACGCACGGAGGTGCGGCTCAGTGCCCACCGCTCGTAGTCAGACGGGCAACTGACCGGGACTTTACCGGAATCGGCATCGATTTTTCGCGGTGACTACTGAAAGCAATCCGGGGAGATTGTAGTTAATGACAACAGTACAATTAACGGCATTACGTCATGTCGGAAACGGACATCTCCTCGGAATGGCTTTAGTCACCAACCCTATCAAATGGCAATTGCATTTGACAGTTGCAAGAAAATAAGGATATGGCTGAGATGGCTTAGATATCGTATTCGAGGGCAGAATCAGCTTATGGAGGTGGAAGAGCAGCATGCTCTTCAGAAAATTAATCTGTGGACTGGCAGAATCACTGCTGCACCATCGTGTAATCATAAAGTAGCGTCAAACCACGCCAGCAGGGCAGTCGTAGCATTCTACTCCCAACAAGGGCAGCGCACAGGCTGGGCAAACGCCTTCTCAAGACAGGGCGCTGCCAGCATTCCCCTTATTGTCGACAGTGATTGAGCTCAAAGCATTTCTGAATATAAGCAGAGCTCCGTTATGTGGGTTTCTCAGCGTTAAAGCATTTTTGACGTTCTGTGTTGAACGCTACAGACGTACGAGATGAATGTGCTCACGATTAATGCAACTTAGTCCACGATGCTGTTTATGCGATATGGTTTCTGCCGCCAGCCATGGCCCATGCGATACATGCTTAGTGCGTTCTGCAAAGGGCGTTTTATAAATCAAATATACAACAATGATGATGATGACGGGTATGGTAACGACGATGATGACCATCATGAAGAAGGCGAACCTCCCACAAAGCTGCTTTGCAAATCAACCCCAATAAACACCGTTCAGTTCGCAATAAAACAACTACATTTTTGAACACGTTAACAAATCTGACTTAAAAAATAATAATAAAAAAATAACTTTTTTGGCACATTTGCTCGTTAAAGTTCTGCAAGCGATTATTGCAACGCAACAGTTTGTCAATGCAATACAAAAAACCTCATTAATAAATAAAAACAAAGCAAATAAATATTGCAACGGCAGCTCAAACCGTTTAAAAATACATACAGCCTTTGGGTCGTTACATGCACGTGACTCTTCAGTGTTATTTCTTATTTATTTAACTATCAAATATTAAACAAAAAATAAATATGTATCACACATCTTTGCAACAAGCTTGTTTTTTCAGTCTCAAAAATTAGGTGCAAAATATTAAACAGTAGTTTAAAACAAAGTCGTTTAAATTAAAGTAAAAGCACAAGCGCGTTGTCGTAAAATTATACCGCGAAGGCCCGAAGACATTACCCAAACACCTCAAGGTGGAACCTGTGCTCATATCCAACCCACATCACTCTGCTCTTTCAATCGGACAATCACTGCTGAGTTTCCACAAAGTGGTAGTCATTTTACCAACCCCCCCCCCCCCGGGGGAGATTCTGAGCCAACTACAGTGTGAGACAATAAAACAAACGGCAACAAGAACGACCCCTCCTCCCACCCCCCACTGAGTATTTCGCCACACGGCGGGGCCAGCCGGCATGCATTAATGCATCATTATAACCGATTCTTACATTCACAACAAGAACGGGATTTGTTTTTCACGTAAAGACCTCCTATACATGCCGGGACATCTCGGGGTGCTTTACATCATATCAACACATTTAATGAGGCCACCCCTGGTGGCAGCTGTCCCTGTGGGCACGAGGTGACACAGCACCTGGCCTGAAAATGAGCATGTCCGTCGATCAATGACGACGATTGCCGCTGTGCAATCATCGATTTTGTTCCATTCGTGCAGGTAGGATGTCATCGGTTTACGACAAACCATGCAGTCATCCGAGGTGCCACGTACAACATTTCAACATAATGGGTACAAAAACGAGTCACTCTCGAATCGAATCGCTTGATTTGGTAAAATGAAGGCAGCATTGAATCGCTGCATTCTTATCCATTACTAACAGAAATTCTGACTTCACATCGAAAGCGTCGAGAAATGAGTGACACACCTTTGCTCTGTAATCGTGCTGGGAGCACAAACCGTGAATTCGGAGCTGCCTCATACACGGCTCTTGGGCAACAATCGTTTAACTTTGAATGTCATGCAAACTATGTCATTAAAAACATGTCTTCTACCTTTCTCGTACTCATGCAGCTAGTGGGCGTGGCAGTGACAAACGACGGATACGGTGAACGCGCACCCAATCTGGCTTTGCAAGGACGACGCGCCAACAACGAGCAAAGGCTCCCACGTTCACCACGAACCCCGTACGAGACAACACAGGCCGGTGGGACAAACGGAAAGTACAAACAGCTTCCCTGCATAAAAGCAAAACGTCTCAAGATATTGCTGAGTGTAAAAATGTCTATCCCAAAAAAGGCATCTTTTATAGCTAAAGAATCCTATAGGTGAACATCGCATGCAGAGCTTGCAAACTAGTTTCACAATTATTCATGGGAAACGATTAATGAAATAAACCGTGCAGCAGCCCACACACACTGAGGGGCTTGTTGCACTGAAGCCTCTAACCAATCGGGGACGTAAGGCATGGATGGAGGTGCCACTGCCTCTGAGAATACCCTGTGCTTGATCCGTCCCACGTCACCGGCAGCAGGCATCCGCAAGCAACAGCTGAGGCAGCCTGAGCATTCAAGGGTCTGGGCTGGGGTCGGCGGGCGAGTCGCGCGGACATGCGACACCAACGCCCCTTAAATGGGCTCTCAAAGACTCCGCCGGTCTCCGGTCAACTGGAGTAGTGAAGAGCCACTATTGCCAGCAGCCATCTGCCGTCCCGCTCTACCCCGGCACCAGAAAAAAAAAACCCTGCACGCAGGAGCTAAACTGCTTATCTATCGCTGCCACCCTCTCAAACGACAAGCAAGGTCACAGGTCAAACGTCTGGGCATCGCTCAGCCACCATCGCGTGCGCTGAACGGCCACACGGCGTTTTAGCCTCGCGCTTGTCGGCGGAGCGGACGCGATCCTTATCCTGCGCCTCTCTCTCTCGCTCGCGGATGGGCGTGCGTGCGTGCGAACTCGAGTGCATGCACCTGCGTGGTCACCTGCCGCGGCGTGGAAGACTAGTATGCACCGTGGCACACATGCAAATAAATAAACTCTTAGAACCGCGGTGCGCGCGTGCGGTGCGAGGATGAGAGTTAACCGCAGCGGTTACGAAGCGACTCCAACGACCCTCCCTCCGGGCGAGGCGGGACGCCACTGCGGAGGAGTCGCAGCCGAGGGGACGACGTCAGATTTCCTCCAGGTAGTCGACGGACACCAGGCCCACCTTGCGACCGCTGGTCACCTTGAGGAAGCCGTTGCACTCCTCCCCCTTCTCCACGCATACCTGTCGGGGCGCGCAGACCACAGGCGTCGCACAGCCATTAGTGACGACAACGGGGTGCGGCGATGCTGTGCAACCCGGCCACTGCTTTAAGTGCGCGGTTTGTGGAACACATCATCATCACCACCATTGTTCGCCATGGGCACGCCATGGGCAAGTCATGGCCGGATTACGGACTCCCCCAAACCACTGTCTCCTCTCACAATGTGGAACGCAGTTTTGTAAAATCCCAAACCTACAGAGCTGAGAGGATACGGGGAGAGGGGTAGTGTGACAAGAGGGCTGGTGAACCCGACTGTGTGGGTTCACCAGCCATTGAGGGTTGTCTCCTTGGGCCATTGAGGGTTGTCTCCTTGGTTACATGGGGTTTCTACTGTGACTCCAATTTTATCCTCCAAGCAAACACTTCTTAGAATTGAACAAGCCAAATATCTCACCAGAGGCCTGAATAAATTATAGGATGTTGTGAAGAGAAAAAAAACCACACTGAACTTTCTTTAACATTTCACAAAATAAATCACACCACATTCATCCACCGATTCAAGTACACCGACAAAAAAAAACATAAAAGTCATTACTTGTTTTAATATTAAAAATGTTTCCATAGCTAAAAGTATTCCCGCGCGTGGAATGGGCCAGTGGGCGAACCGTTCAATAATGCACGCGCGCCATCACGGCGCGTGGGTGTCACACACAACCATGGACATTAAATATTAACCGTCAGAATCTTTTTCACGGCCAAAAGATTTGCAAATCATGAACACTTTCTCAATTACGCTCGTACAGCTGGAAGCACAAACAGAACATCGTTGCCGTAAACGTGTGATGGATTTCCCCAGGGATGTACGTTTTTCTTTTGTGCCGTTTAAGCAAAAGAAAAGTGTAATCAATTGTGACGCTCATCAAATTAGTTGTACCTATAATGACGCTTCTCGATTTACCCAAGGCAACCGCAACCGAGTCTCAACACAAACATTTTTCTAGAGGGTTTTGCGCGCACTCTTTGGCCAAGGGATCGTCGCCCAGACTTTGCAGAGGTGGGAAAACTACTGTGTAGGTTTGCGCGGCTGTGCTGTCGAGCTCTCCAATGTGTTCTCAAGATGTTGTTTGACATTATGTCCAATCGATTCAGTACCCGTGGAAGCTCCGAGCACATGCACCAAAATGTCAGACATCGTGCCGAACGACACGCGGTACAATTTACAAAACACATCGGAGAGCCAGGTCAGAAAAGTCGTTACTGTACGGTCTTGTCTGGGAACTTAGTCACTGCAATTTCTAGGAGTCTCGTATGGCCGATGGTCTACGTGTGCACCATGCCCTACGCTGCTGTGGTGGTTTAGGTACGGCATACAAGGGACATGCTGAAAGTCATTCATTCATTCATTACCAGTACCCACATAATCCTG
>JAZEWU010000005.1:14538616-14563203 GCA_036362915.1 Geotria australis | reverse complement strand
AACCCAGAACCTTCGCACTTTTGAGTCAGCAACACTACTGACTCCACCACCATGCCGCCCTACAGGGGTTACATTGAGCAAATACAACAACCTCCACCCACGGAAGGTCTCCGGGTCGTCGAGCTCCGAGCCCCCTGGCTTCCCGTGATGAACTTGCCGAGCGTCGGACGCCCAACCGGGAACGAGAGTCGGAATTTTCCGCGCTCCCTGGCCGGCCGCCATGCCCCAGCAGCCTCCGCTGGCGCACAAATTGTTTTTTCCCTTGCTTCCTGGATTCTGGAGAGAAGTTGGGAATGGCTCGTACGCCCAGTTCCGCTGCCGGCTTCAAACCGCCCGGCAGTTCGCCTTCAATTTCCCCGGAGATAAAGGTAATGACAAATGAGGAGTTCCACAACCGATTCAATTCACTTCCGTGAAATTACACTATAAACAGGCATCGACTCGGCTTGCGTTTAATTCACGTACAGTTACGTATTTTGGCCAAAGGTTCAATTATTTTTGCAGCTTATTTATTCGGAGCCAATTTTTCATCTTTTTCACACGGAAAGAGCGCACGAATTTTCCTCTCATCGTGAACAGTGCCGCTTGTAATCACGTCACTCGATCACCAAGGGAATTTATCCACCGACAACACGCAAGAAGCTCCGCGCAGTGCACGAAAGCAACGGAAGGGAAACACAGGCCTCACAAGGCAGCTGAACCACGGCCGTCGATCGGCGTCGGAACGCCGCCATCTATTTTGTGCATCTCGTGCTTTTCGCATTTGCCGCGATTTGCGACAGAGGCGGCCCGGAACTCACACACGGCGGAGCGTGCCGACAGCCGGTGGCAGCTGTCGCCGCGAGAGAGCGCTGCCGCAGCCGAGGCTGTCACCGGGGTGCGAGGCCCCGCTTCTTTCCAGCGCCCTTCTTATCGCGAGCGAAATGCTGCCGCCTCTTGTTGTCGACTCAGTCGCGAACACAAAGCACAAGGCGCGGTCCCCATCACATCCGACAATTCCCCGAATTGATTAAATTTTTGTGTGACCGTGAAGCTGCGGTGCAGGTCTGTAATCTGGCATTGTGGAGGCATGGGATTGGTGGATCACACGGAGGAGACGGTGATAGGAGACGGCGAGAGGCGGCAGCGGCTTGGTGAGGCCTTCATCCAGCAGTTGGATCAACCGCAGCTGATTATGATGACGGACACACGGGTGCATCACCAAAATGTTACGTACAACATATCCCGGTTGAACCTCTTAATCTTGCGTATTGATATAGGTTTTCACTGCTTGACGTGTGGGAATTCAAGAGCTGCTCTTACGGGACAGTCTTGACGAGCATTCCTCCTCTTGCCTGACGATGCCTCCATGGCTATCCCAAAAGAGGAGTTTTAATGAGCAATCCTCTTCATCTTACAAAAAAATCTAAATCAAACGCAAATGCACCCTACTGGAAACCCAGCAGAGCATTAGCGCTTTTGACGCGTGTGCATGCGTTAGCTTGTCATGCTGTCTCCAGTGGCACTCAGTGGAAACTGTGATCAAAGAGTTCCAAAATGTCTCATCCTACCAGCACAGCGCCTCGACGTCGTTGGTAAAATATTACCACTATTGCGGTCTGAGTAATATTTTATAGGGTGAAATCGGTCGCGGTTTTCGAGCACGGGCTGGAGTACTTTTCCACCATCGTCATTCGAGGCGGCGTGGAGGCCGCGGGCGAGAAACACCGTTAGGGGCGATCGCTCTTCTCCACGGCCGCCCTGGAGATCGTGCTAATCCCACAAACAACCGCCGAAACGCGCACGCGGCGTTTCCCCGCGCCGGTTTCTTCTCGTGGCCGACAGATGAAAGGCTCCGCTCAGCGCCCGTTCGAGCACAGGGGACGTCGAGACCGGACGCTTGACGCCGCGCGTACAGTGACGTACGCGTTTGAGAACGAGGATCCGACGACCCTGCCGCCGGGTCACGTGACGCGCGATGCGCCCGGCTCCGGAAGGCCGGCAGCGGAGGCTGCTCCCGGCGGTCGTGGCGCGCGCCACATCACGGGGAGCTATAATAACCGCGGCGGCTCACAGCAGCTCCCAACAGGATTAGCCGCGGCGGCAGCTCAAAGGAACACTTCACAGCGATTTCGCACGGCCGGATGTCGGAAGCGCGATGGGGAGGGGCAGCGGAGCGATGGTCGAAAAACCGCGGCAGACGACCAAATGATTGTGGCCTAAACGTGGCTCGGTTGCGACGGCTCGAGAGCCCGAATGAGACGTCAAGCGCTTTACCATGTAGGTTTCCACGGCTCGATTCATGATGGTTGCTCTACAGAGCTGTTTTTTTGGGATAGCTGCGACTTATCGCCTCTCACGTTGGAAGCATCATCAGGCGCCTGATGATGCTTCCAAAGTGAGGCGAAAAGTCGCGAGGGAGGGCGAGAGATCGCTAGACACAGTTATCCTGAAAGGACAGCTCTGAAGAGCAACCATCACTTAAAACACTGTTGGACAAGCAGCAGAACCAGCAGCAGTGGCAGTGCATTGCGAGAGGAATTCACGAAGCAATGAGGCCTGACAATATAATCTGTGATGAAAGTGTGTCAGCGCGCGTCTCGGCGTCGCTACGACGCTCCGTCACGCAGCGCACTCGCAGTGGCGAAGCAAAGTGGGGAAAAAAAACCCCGAGACTCGCTGACCTTCGTGCGGATGATGTCTTTGAAATCAAGGTGAAATGTCGGCTCGTCAAAGCTTGACTGGAACGTCAGCGAGATGAACAGACTCGATTCGAAAACAGACTATTAAGCGCAGCGGTGAGGTTTTACGGCTGTCACCGTGCACTCAGGTGCCGCGTTCCCCCCACCTCCGCAACAACCAAACCCTGCAGCGCCGCCGTCAATCCTGAAAACGAGTCGTACACGCCTCGCCGGGCGAACGAAGCGACTGAGCCGTGCGCTCGTGTCAACGCACTTCCCTCTACAAGCGAAACCGAGCGCCGGCGGTGCACAGAGATGCAGCGTCCGGATTTAGGGAGATTTGCCTCACTGGAGCACACCCGGAAAAGATGCAGAGCGTGGGAGAAACTGTCAAGTTACAAAAACTGCTTCGTAAGCTGTTGTAGTTTTACGTCAACGTGCATCGTGGTATCGAGCTCTCGTTGAGAGGTGAACAGGAAGCTACGTGAACGGGGAGAGTTGATGCGGCGATAATCAGGTGAAGCACCGAGATTAGGAGTGTCTCGGAATGGAAGCCTGGGATACGCGGCAGATGCAGACGAGGGAAACCCTCGATGGCGCAACTCAATCAAGCACGGGATCACATATTCTTTCTTAAGTGAAAGAACCTGTGCAGGTTGCAAGAGACCACAAAAGCATTTTAACGACGAGAATTAAATAATGATCTACAAGTCACAAGTATGGACTGTGAAAAACAAATAACTGTTACCATTAAGAGTCGTCATTTATTAGAACTGAGCCAGAAGCTGACGCGATAAATCTGAACGCAAGATACTCGAACGCTGCCACTGGCGATGGGCGAGATGACATCCTAACCATGCTATTTAGCCATTATCTGAAACCGACAGGGCAGCGTGGCGCAAAGTAAAAAAAACATGCAAAAACTCCATTGAATGGAGCCACCTGGCCAATGGACGACTCAGCGCACCTCCTCCAATCAATGGGGGTCACGCGAGCGTTGTTCTGCATCGTATTTTTAGAGCGCTCTTGCACCGCGGCGACCGCGACACCACCGGGATCCGCCAGCGCGTCTCTTCCGCGAGCGGCGATGATGCGGTGGGCGGCCGTCCAGCTCCGCAGGAAAAACAACAGGAAGGCATTCATTCGCGGGCTAGACCCGCCAATGCTGCTCTTTCAAGAGCCTCATCGTAAATAAATAACGAGAACCCATCGCGCGGCCGGACCGTAGCACTCAAAAAATAGAGACCTGCAGTGAAAATACTGCCAAGAGGAAACACTGCTCATGTAATGGCTTAGATCCCATCTCTACCCATAACTCTGTCTGCGTGTTCTTACTATAACTCTAACAGTAGCGCTGACGTTAGCCCCGACTCTCAACCAGAACGCGACGACACTCCACAACATCCTAACTGTATCCCGACCCCGAACCCTCCGCCACACCGAAGAAACGTTTCCAATTACGAATCGATGCCCGCGCGCTAACGAGTCTGGCGGCAACGATGCCAGAGTTAAAGAATGTGCTCACCGGTGACGCATTGATTTCACATTGATCGCCGTCGGTTTAACACGGCGCCGTCATTCGCTCTCCACTGCTGTGTCTCCCGGCGCAGCACAAGAGTCAGGCAACGTCACGCGCAAATTTTGCAGTCGCACTCAACTTTCTATCGTATCGTATCGAAGCTGTTAAGTGGGTGCTGATAAAGGTGGTGCAACGGTAATATCCACACCTCGCAAAAAGAAGATCCTGCCTGAGGTGGTTTGATTCTGGCCCTTTCTATGTGGAGTTTGTGTGTTCTCCCCCTGTTTTCCATGTGTTTCCTCCGGGTTGCTCAGTTTCCTCCCATATCCAAAAAAACACTTAAGTGGCCAATACCATCACAACACACAGGACACATCATCATAACTTCGTAACGCACAGCACGTGTCTGGTGGTTTGTTGCCCGCTGACCACGTGGCTGCCTCCCCGCTACCTCTCTGCGGTTTCCTGAAATGCCTTGGGACTCCTGGGTGAAAGGCACTACTAAATAAATGTAATAAACAAGTATCAACTATAATGATTACTTTCAGCTCGTCTCTTGTAAAAACATAAACCACCACAGCAGTGGAGGGCCTGGTGTACACACACAGAAACCATCGGCTGCACGAGACTCCTACAAATAGCAGCGACCGCCCCACGTGGTGCGCGTTGAACCAGCCGCTCAGCCCGGAGGAGCGGCCGTGTTTGTGAGGAGGTGTGGTGGGGTGGGGAGCGGTGGCCCAGTGGTTAGTGCGCTGGGCTACAAATCTGGCGAGCCGAGTTCGAATCCCACTCACGGCAAACACCAGTGACGATTTTTCTGAACCGGTCCTGGGCCTCCCACTAGGTCGACTCAGCCTCAAATGAGTACCTAGTGCAGTGTGTAAACATTGTCACTAGGGAGACAAAGGCGGCCGGGCGTGGTGCTGGTCACCCATCCCCTCGTGTGCCGTGTCGACCGTAATAGGTGCTCGCTAACGGCACTTGCCCATATAGTCTGTTAAGGCTATACGGGGGATCTTTGTCTTTGGGGCGGGCGGAGGGGTGGGGGTGTCTCTGGAGAGCGGGGTCGCGGGGGTCGCGGGGGTCGCGGGGGTCGCGGGGGTCACCTGGTGCTCACCTGGCCCTGCTTGAGCGTGATCTGTCCGAGCTGCTTGTTGCCGACGAAGGTTCGCACGAGGCGGAGGACGCGCTCCCCCGCTCGCACGCGCGTCACAAAGTTGGCCGGGAAATATCCCAACTTGTCGCCCATCTTTCCCTGCGAAGCCGCGGGATGATACGAGATAATCTAAACTAAGCAAAAACTGTGGTGCAAAACAATTATCTCCTAAGTGAGAGGCTCGGAAGCCTACGTCAATTAACAGTTTTAAAATTAAATCCGGAAATGCAATTTGCGCGTTGCAACGGTGTACCGTGGTGATGAGCAATGAGTAATTGCTTTGTACGCGATCGCACTGTGGTCATTACCTTCCACCATTCTTCGTTGGAGTCATCGATCACAATAAGCCTCTCTCCTGGCCTGGAGAAAAACAAATACGTTTTCATTAAACCCTTAATAACAGCGGCAACACCACCATAGAAACAAAAGCAATTTGCGTGCATATATTTTAGGAGGCAAGCCTGCAATTACTGCCACGACGCTGGAAATAACAAACGCGAACTCGGCTGCCGTGGGAGGTTGTTGCTCGCGGTTGCTGGGAGCCCACGTTGCAGGGGGTCTCTAGGAAACCCAGCGCGTTCCCACGAGGGCCTCGAAGCCAAGGCCAACAATGTACCCCAAGAGACACCCAAGTTCCAGCGCGGGCGACGGAGACCGTGGTGAGAAGCGTGCGTTAGGTAACGTCCGTGGAGCAACAGCGAGGAAGGCAGCGAGGCCACTCTTACGTGAGCTGAAGGTCATCCTTCTCCTGGGCCACAAACTTGTACAGTACCACGTAGGTGTAGGCCTGCCCAAAATAGCGGCCGGCAGCAGCGGCGGCCGCCTGCCGCCCTCGCTGCAGGGAGAGAGCGGGTCAAGGGTCAGCGGCAACATCCCAGAACCAAGTGCACAAATACTTCCGGCAGACGCACCTCCCGGTCATTGTTTTATTAGCTGGCTGGGCGACGCTGTGGCTAGGGAACTTTACGCACAATCGCGAGTATTAAAGTTCAGATTCTGGGCGAAGGTTGACTCAGCCAATCAACCCTCAGCCCATAAATGTGCTACTGATTTGTGGAAATGTCACAAACTGTGCAATGGATATATATTGCATGCAGCCATTGGAATGTAGAATTTCCACAAAATATTCAGGCAGCCAATGGAGTTGAGCGCGATTCCAATGCCACTTGAGACTCGAGCGACTTTGATGTTTTGCACTGTGATTTTATGATGCCGTTATAGCTGGAAGTAATACATTGTGGTTGTTTCATCTCAGAAAATTGCTCGGGATCGATGGGGTACAATCCAGCGCAAGGCGATCACATTCCCATCGATTGCCATGAAATTGCATCGTATATCTAGGCCCTTAGATATGACACAACGCAGAGCATCGAGCCACAAGCACACACGGAGAAACGACACTCACCAGAGACCCCCACTTTTGTTCGTTAATGCTGAGCTTTTGGAGGCCGTTCTCTGTTGTGTGAAACACTGACAACACAGCACACATCCGCAATTTGTTATAAACATAATCTGACAAGTGGTGAGTAATGCCTTGTATAAAGTTACACCTGAGTATTTTGTTCATTTTTTTTCAAAATTCGGCTAACGTTAACCGATCAGAAACAAGCAAAAGTGTTTACGTAAGTCCGAGGTGCGGATGTGTTATGTAATTGTTTATAACTTCAGCTGCTGGTGACAATCCCCACGGCGAACACACGTTTGCAGAATGGAACGAGCAATGGGGAAAAACTTCGAGGCGTAACATTTAAAACGGTCAAACTATTTATTTTTTCAAGCTGTAGGCTTTGTCAAGTCACAGCGCATAGTACGTGACAAAGTGGGGCTCGATGGAACTGTGGGTTTGACCCATGACCCCATGTCACCCACACGCCTTTACGTTTATGGAGAGAGTTTACAGCAGAATATCAACACAGATGAGCAAGACACATCGAGTGCGGCGATAACACACACCCTCCAGCAAGCACCTTAATGGCTTCGTTTATAGCTGCGTTGGGGTCGAGTGGCGGTACAATGGTAACCACACTGCTGTGAACCCACAATACCGAGTTTCATATTCCCAGCCACAGCTAACATCAGTGGTGAGTTACAGCTGAACCAGACCTGACCCTCTCCTCCCAGCCGGCACCAAACAATATCGACCAGCGTGGTGAAGTACGGTCAATTAAACCCGTAACAGACACGGCGCGGAGAGGACCTCACCCAGCAGTGGGTTGACGAGCGGCTGTACGTTATGCATCAATTATAGCTGAGCGGGACGGGCGGCAGGGCCGCTTACATCAAGCAAATCCCAGCTACGGTCAAATTCATTACACCTCAGGTGTGGCCACACCAGGCACGGCGTGCCGCGTTAGTGGCTCCACACGGTGCGAAGGCGACGGTGGTTGTGCCGCGGAGACCTCCTCTCGGCGAGCCTTCGACACTTCACGTGGCCTCAAGGTGCACGTGGCCTGGCACAGGCACCGTCGTGACGTCACCGCCACCTAGCGGCGAACGGCGGTTGTTACGTTACGTTATGTCAAGGTAGAAGCGTTCACGTCGCGATCCCTGTCAGGTAGTACTTGGTATTGCCTGCGAATTCTACCAAACACTTCGAAGCCAAGCTGAAAGACGACGATGTCCAGAAGCTAGCCATCGTGCTTCGAAGAATCGCAAAGAAGAAGATGCCGCGGAGAGGCTACGCGCCACCCACGGAGATCAGAAACGAGTGCCGCGACGCCCGCCGCTCACGCGAGCACGCTCCGACCCTCGGCCGTTAAAATGACGCACGTCTCACCGGTGGGTGCAAGACCCGGGCGACGAGGTCACGGGTGACAGACACACGAGGCGGGGTGCGGGGTAACGGGGCGTGCGGTGGGGGGGAGGAAGGACGGCTCGGGGCTCACCTCCGCCGCCGTCCGCGCTGCGCACCGTCTCCGAGCTTTCGCTGTCGGCGTCCGCCTCCTCGGGGACCTCGGGTAGCTCCTGCGGCGACGTCGAGGGAACCGCGCGTCACAAGCGTGACGGGGGCGCGTGGGGCAAGGGTGGGGAGGCGGCGGGGGACTCGCGGCACGGCGCTCGTACGATACGGCATCCATCCATCCGTCCGTCCGTTTTCTAAACCACTTGTCCTGGTGAGGGTCGCGGTGGCAGCAGTCCAAGGAGAGTGGACCAGACATCCCTTTCCTCAGCAACAGATTCCAGCTCTTCCTGAGGGGGGATTCCCAGGCGTCCCCAGGCCAGCCGAAGGATATAATCCCTCCAGCGTGTCCTGGGTCGGCCTCTCGGTCTCTGCCCAGTGGGCCGTGCCTGGTAGACTTACCGGGGGAGCCTTCCAGGGGGCATCCTTACCAGATGCCCGAACCACCTCAACTGGCTCCTCTCAATCCGAAGGAGCAGCGACTCTACTCTGAGGGTGTCCCGGATTTCTATGCTCCTCACTTTGTCACGGAGAGTGAGCCCAGCAACCCTGCGGAGAAACCTAATTTCTGCCGCTTGTATCCGCGATCTCGTTCTTTCAGTAATTACCCAAAGTTTATGACCATAGGTACGGCAAAGAACAGTTATTCTGCGATCGCAGGAAGGAGTCATTTCCTGAAGGACATCTGCATTAATACTGTTTCTGTCGACTTTGCCCAGCTTTCCCAAGGGAAGGGCTACTTCCCAGGGCTGCTACCGTCGGCTGTGTGCTAACACGCTCTTAAAACACTCGTGTGAAACCACGATCGGCAGTGCACTTCACGATATACACATGAGACTCTACTTGGCAGGGTGTTTTAGCTGATGGATGAGTCCGGAGATTGGAGACGGAGCTTTCTTCGCCTCATTATATTGCTAACAAAAGCACATTTAGGAGGACCCTAAATTCCAAAAAAAACACACAAACATAATTATTCTGTAGATTTCCATTCGTTTGGACGTTTATATCTCAACGCAACCAGGGGCTCGGAGGGATGCTTATAATAAAAATTAATCTGATGAATGTATCATCGCAAAAACAATGGCCGGTTGAGCGACAGTAATTGGCCGTGATCTGCGACCCCACGGGGGTTCCTGCTTTTCATACTTCCCACGCACGCCGAACGAGCGAGCACCGCGTTGCGCAGTCGGCAAATACCGCAAACGGCAAATTTAACGCGAAGGCTTTCGTGACCAATGTTATCCATAGTCTAGCTCTCTTTATGAGTTAGGTCACGTAAAAACGTACAAGTGTCGTAAACCCGCCTCCTGATAAAACTGATCGCAACCATCAGCGAAACGTCGTACCTTCATTGTAAATGTTGTGGGCGCGCTCTCCAACATACCGGTGTGCTGAGGTGGTAACGAATTGGCACGTTTTTGTTCACGTGACAACCCTTTACTGAGTGGCTGTGTCGGGTGGAGGCGGTTTTACGACACTTATACATTTTTACGTGACCTAACTCATAAAACGAGCTAGACTATGGACCGCAAACAGCGTTGATCTCGCTCACTCTCACGCGCTGCCCGTGGGTGGGGTGGTTGTGAGTGTTTCCCGATTGGCCGAGCGGACGCTTACCGGGGTTTCGCCGCTGGGGTCGTCGAGGTCGTTGGGGTCGTCGACCTCGGACTTGGAGCGGCTGCGCTGCGCGAGCGACGTGCCGTAGCGCAGCGCCTCGTACACGGGGTCCAACTTGTTCCCCGACGCTGCGGGGCGAGAGGACGCGGCCTTCAACGGAGGGCGCCTCCCACATGCGACGCTGACCCGTGAAGTCACCCAACCTCACGTCTCACGGTCGCCCACGCCCAGAGGCAAAAGCAATATAATAATTTTACATTTATAACGCGCACATTATTCGTTCAATGTCGAAGGCATTCATTCGACGAAACAACGACTCAGAGGAGCAAGGAAAGCGCAGCGAGGCTGAGGAGGCAGCCAGGCGGTTTTGCCGGCGCCATATTGCCACACACTGCTTCCTATATATTATGATGTTATCGGTCAACTAATTAATGAGTGTTTTTTTTTTAAGTTGTCGGAGGAAACCCACGCAGAACAGGGGGAGAACACACAAACTCCACACAGCAATTCGCCCAAGGCGGGAATCGAACCGCCTCGGGCAAGATCATTCTTTCTGTGAGGCGCGGATGTCACCACTGCGCCACCCTGCCGCCATAATTTTTTGCCAGTGACTCCATGAACGAGCGACCGTGCCGGCCAGCGATCGGCTCGGCGAGCCGGCAAGCTGACCGCCCTCACTATCGCAACCCCCTTTCCCACCTCTTTCTCACCGCTGCCCGCGCGTCACGCTCCCTCGCGTTTCCCGCTCAGTCACATCCAGAGCTTAATTTCACCCGGGGCCTGTCCGGGTCAGCGACCCGGAAATTATTTCTGCACCTGGCACTCCACATCCACCATACCTCTCGCTAGTTCCGTCGCTACAAGTCACGTGCCACATCCTCCACGGTTTAGCAGCGACCCGGAAAATACTCAGTAAAAATTAAGCTGCAATCACATTGCCCGGTCACTCGCACTGCGGGACATCAGCACTGTCCCACTCTGACCCATCATTAATTAACGTTCCTATTAACAATGTGGCATTATTACTATTATTTCAATTCCTAAGAGACTGCCTGTGAAAATTCACAGTTGAGTCTTTCTCCCAGCTGCCCTTCACCTTGCCCCCCATCAGTCACGACGAAATGAAAACGGCGTGTTTCTCTAACGTTATTGCTACAATCCCGCATGGCCTTGTTTCATCGCTGAGATAATGGACGGACGTGCGGACGAACAACTTACAAATCCAGAAGCAAAAAAAAATGCTCTTCATTCCTGTCACGAACGTCTAAATTATATGCTTCAGGAATATCAAACAAGTATCGGTTTAATTTCACGTTTTGAGATTCTGGCGTCGCACAACACCCTCGGCATCTAGGCCATGTTCACGCTGCTCCTTACACGGCGGCATGTGGGAGCGACGGTTGAATGTGTACTCAAAGGCACCGTGTCGGGTGTTAGCATAGAGCATTTATATATAACCAGATACTCCACATACAAAAAAACCTTATCGATATGCAGTGATGTGTTGATGTAAGCTTTCACGGCTCAATGTATGAGAATTTCTCTCTTTTCTTTCGGGATAGCTGTGTCGAGAAAGAGAGAGAAAGAATGCTCGACACGGCTATCCTGAAGGAACAGCTCTCGAGGAAAATTCACGGTATGCAGTGACGATTCTATGATTTCTTGTAATGGTTAACATTACCAAGGTCCCCCTTGACAGTTCGCACATAACCGAGCATGCATCGCAGTCCTCCTCGACACCATGGCTCCATTGCTCCTTCACCCCATCACCGTTCTCCCCACAATCCAAACTCACAGCCCTATGGCCGGAGTCCTGCATCGATTCATCTATTGATATGAATTTCTAATCTCATGACACGCATTTCGACGCCTGTGCAAAAATCCACGCTAATCAATCTGTGTAACTTGCGTGTACACGGGTCACGAGGAGATGGAGCGACGAACTCATTGCGTGTGGAGGCGCTAGGCGCATTATTACATCGCCGGATCGTCAGAAGAAAATGGCGGCTAGGGAGATATTCATCACCATTGCAGCCACTACTATTCTAACACAATCTGTAAAAAAAATAAAGACTTGCTGAATTAAACGGCGACCTTCGATCGCGACAAATCATCGAATCGCCAGGGGGATGCAGGGCGAACTGTACGTCCGATCGCCAACACACGTACACGACCTTGCTCGATTGCGAGCGTGACGGAGGGGAAGGTGGGGGGAAAGACGGAGGGTCTCACCGAGGGGCATCACCTCCTTGATGCACGCATAGCGGCCGCTGAGGAGCAGCGGCGAGGTGTAGTGTCTCCGGAATCCCTTGGGCTGCGCACACGGGGCGGCAGAGACGCGGCACCTCGGGAGGGGCCCTCGATTCACAATCATCGCGACGCCCGTGGTTTGACGGACGGCGCATCACGGCGCGATCGGTGACAGTTTCAACGTTACTACGAGCGTCGCACGCACCGCACGCTCACAACACCCGCATCCCTGGTCGCACCCGCGGTCCGGCGACCTGAAAGCAGCGTTGATGGATCGCGTAGAGGTCACGTGCAGGTAGAGCACCGTGACGGCACGATATGGATTAGTTTCAGCTGAAGCTGTTTGGGGGGTTAGGGGCCCCATGAAATATTCTATGCAATATGAAACCCGCGGTTTGCGAACTGAGAAATGCAGAGTTAGACGTTACACGTGAATTTTCTCCCATGGCACCAACTCCACTCTCAATCCGGAAATCAATATGAACAAAAATATATAAAAATACAAAGACATCCCGAGCAGGATTCTTTTACAGACAGCCTGCCGAGTTACTTCTGTGTTAACAAATAGACTACACCGATTTATTAATGGCGTTGTTTTAAATCCCGCGAACTAATTCGAATCAATTCCCTGCCCTGCCGCCCACCTGCTGCGGTTTGCTTCAAGTAACGAAATAAGATTTCACAATGAGGTGGTTGGTAGGGGGGGAGGGATGGAAGCTTTGGGGAGCGTGGTGTAGTTGTTGGGGGAGTATTTGGAGGATGAGGGGGGGCCCCCACAGGTGAGGGCACGCACCATTTTCCCGACGCAGCGCTGCTGGCTGACGCACGCCTGGCACCGGTGGTGAGCGCTCATTTTGCACGCCCGGCATCGCACGCCCACCTTGCTCTGGGGCTTGGCTCCCGAACCTGTTGATGCACGCACGCCAACGACACCACCAGCACCAGTGCCGTCAGGCAACAGACGGCCAAGAGGTTAACGCGTAATCACCAAGGTCTGCGCTAAAACTAACGACGAAGACCTATGTGATTAGACAGCTGGTAGCTCAGCTGGCAGAGACAACAATAGCAATCGATCGCTTATAACGTGCGCGTATTCGTTCATTCTGGAAGAATGGCGGTTGTTATGTTATGTTATGCGTAAGGGGAAGGCAGCCGCATTCAGTGCCAATAAATGTTAAGAAACTTCAAAAACATCTCTCGAAAAAATCTGGGTTTGAAGCAGAGTTTCAGCGACCCACGGTTTGAGCCGTATTTTAAAATATAACGAGAAGTCAATTGTCTTACCTCAACTAATCAATAACTATATAAGTAACTCCTTCGTGTAAAAGCCGGTTTTTCACTTGAGCAGCATTCTAACTCTAAGAATTAAAAACGCTCGTTTAATCACTGCTCGGAATAGACAATGTCAAGATGACAAGATGCCGAAAACACAATTGAAATGAAACTGGAAAAAGGGACAAACGTAATGAAAATAATCCGAATCACGTCACATTGTTTACACTGTGCAATTTCCACAACTCAAATGACACTGTAACTAAAGCACTGCATAATGACCTATTGGTCTGGTTTTACCAAGGGTCACTCGGGGCTGGAAATAATGACTCTCATTGGGTTCTAACACGGTTAAATAAAGGGCAGCAATCAATGCGCCTGACCTATGACCTGCGATGCGCCGAAAAGCACAAGTCATCGTCGCATGGCGTGCGGAACAAACACAACACGAGAGGCTAATCTGATTTTCAGACATTTTTAAAAAGTCATTTTTCTAGCCTGTCGCAGCAAAGCAGTGCCCTGCTTATTCCGCGTACAGGTTCAAACACCGCGCTTAAAAGGTGTAGCCAACGTAATCGCTGTCATTAACACAATTACCGTGCTGCCGCCGCCAATCGTGCAGTCATGATTCACGGCATTATCACCATCATGCTCGCTTAATCATCCACGTAAGCCTGTTCTTTACTGCATCATCGTCACCATCGCCACATCATCACCAGCGCCAGTCAAAGTGCATTCCCTGGCACAGCTGCTGCTGCGGCGGTGTGTCCGTGAGTCATCGTAAACACTCTCCGCTCCACGCAGGCCCCCTCCACATAAATAAGCAAGTAAATAAACAGACCTGATCACAGATTCAATCATCCTTTTAAAATACCGGCCTGTGTATATATATATTCAGGCCTTTATCTAACGGTGGATAAAACCACGGCCGACGACGATGATGTACAGTCAAGGGAGGACAACCTATATTAGGTCTTTGTTTGCCGCTCAACAACTAATCGTAAAGCATCGAGCGCAAGGGATTAGCGGTGAGAAATGTCTAGGAATGCGCATCGCGAACGTTACGACAACAACGATGACGGCAACAGTGACGACAGACCTCGCAGAGGCCACGTCAACTTTGTTTTGATCACTAAACTCAAGATTCCTTCAGCATTTAGGGATCCGTCGCTGTGCCGCGCTGCACTGAGAATGACACGTGCACGATGGCATTTGTTTGAAAGCCGACCCCTCTTGACTGCAGATTGCCGACAGCGCTGTTAATGCGAGGCTGCCACAACCGCTGGCGATAAAATGCGCGGAGCGTAATTGAAAAAGGGACAGAAATGTAACATTAAGCCTTCAAGAGTGCATCAAACATGCACATTTCACATTTCACATCAGAATAAACATCAAATTGGCTCGGTGATCCCGAGCCTCAGACGCCTGAGAAATGTAATTTGCATGTAATCATGCACACGGGCAGCCTGTAAACACTAGAGGTGCAATGCACCGAATTTATGAGTTCCACGTCTAGCCACTGGTGTGAGGCCAATAAGAGTTCGGCATAAATCCACACGTGTGGCGGCATCGCCTTGCGTCACTCCGCTCGCTCCCGCAGCGCGAACCATCTTCCTGCAGCCGCCCTCCTTCTACAGAAATAATAACAATTATAATGATGTGCACTTATAAGGCACCTCTCACAACAACGTCTAATGGCGCCATGCGTACAGAGGAGGAATGATAATACGGAAAGAACCGCGCGGTGAAATAAGAGCCAAAAAAGGAATGAAACTAATCAGGAAAAACAAACATTTTAAGAACAGCGATGGTTTTTCAGATATCAACGAACACAAGTGAGCCTGTTCAGAGCGGCTGTTTTTCACGGAACAATTCGTGTTGACGTGAGATCTACGAGGATTCCGAATGACTCGAGTGCATGAAAGGGTAACTAACGATGCAGCCCCGCAACGCCTCACTCACGCCACTGCTGGCAGAAGGGCCACCACTAGAGACAGATCTAGAGAGCCCCCTCTAGAGAGTATTTTGGCCTACAATTCCACGCTAGCCCAACATCTTCCAAACTCATGTAATCCACATTTTACCCCAACACACGCGACCTGCCAATCGACTAACTGCGGTGAACCCAATTGCTACTGAGGGAATAGAATTGGGGGTAAGGAAAGGCGGAGGAGAGAGGGATGAGTGGGGGAGGGAGGAATTAGGAAACTTGGCCGTCGTTCAAGCTGCAGCACCGGGAGATCGAATCGCACTGGCGACCGCCGAGTTGTGCCGACCACGGCGACGGCGGCAGCAGCAGCGTCTCAGGGAGGCAGTAAATATTTGTTTTTACTTTCGGTCATAACGGCTGCACCGCACAGTTGTTTGTTGTCCGCGGAGAAGGGGCCGATGATCAGGCGGAGCCCCCAGAGCCTCTGTGTTAATCCGTCAGAGCCATTGGTGAGCAGCGTTTCAATTTCGCAGTCCATAATTTTTGGAAATTCGGAAATGACGCGGTCGCCGTGACCGTGCGGGGATGGGGTCGGATGCATTAATATAGCGATCGATTCCAATACATCGCGCATCGACACGGATTCTTGTGTGAGCACGATTCAATGTCAGGAACACAAGGCGTAGACGATCAACAGGGAATATACCGGATAGCAATAGTTTGGATTTTGACTTAAAAGCCCAGCAATGGAGCATAAAATCTATCTATCATGTATACACGTATATGATGCTCTGCAGCCCGTACGTGTCCCGGGGAAGACATTTGTAGACCCATTTTCTCTAACAACCAAGCGTGCAAATAATTAGTGTTTTAAAAAATCGTAGCTGTAAAAAACAAAATGAACCACGTCTAATTAACGCAGAAGTATATATTCACGGGCACGGACTGGAAAACACATTTGTCCGCACCAGCTGCGGGAGCAAAACTTCAGTGGTTCCACTTTTAATAGATGTTTAATAAAGCCGACTTATGTGACAACCGTGCAGAATGAGCTTTATCACACAGTTCATTCTTGTTGGGCCACATGCAGCAATTGGAACCGGTAAAGTTTTGCCCACGTCTGGCCGTGCCAATTTGTTTCTGGGGGTGGGGTAGACACCGACCCATTCTTCCTGGCCTAGCGCCAGTTCCATCAAACCGGTACTACCATGCCGCCGGCGCCATGACACCAGTAATAAAATTTTACATTTATAACGCGCACATATTCATTCACTGTCGAAGGTACTGATTCGACGAGAGAACGACTCGGAGGCGCGGGGAAAGCACAGAGAGGCGGAGGAGGCAGCCAGGCGGTTTGCCGGCGCCATATTGCCACACACTGCTTCCTATGCATTAGGATGTTACCGGTCAATTAATTAATTAATGAGAATTTTTGTATAAGTTGTGGGAGGAAACCGCAGAGCCCGGAGGTAACCCACGCAGAACAGGGTGAGAACATACAAACTCGACACAGAAAGGCACCCAAGGCGGGGATCGAACCTGCTCGGGCAAGACCGTTCTTTCTGTGAGGCGCGGATGTTACCACTGCGCCACCGCGCCACCGCGCCCGTGCCGCCGGTGCCGCCAGCGCCACCCTCGCACAGCCGCTTGGACGCGCGTGCGCGCGCGCAACGTCACGTACCGACGATCATATGGTTGCAGACGTCGCAGAACGTGGGCTTCTTGAAGCTGTGCTCCTGGAAGATATGGGTGCGGTCGGCGCGCCCCGGCTGCCCGCGCGGGTACGCCGGGCTGGTGGGCTGCGGCGCCGACTCGGGGTCGCCGCTAGAAGCGGGCGACGGCAGAGGCTGCTGCTGCTGCCTGGAACACTGGAGAACGCCCTCCTGGTTGCCCTTGTTGCGCTTGTTCAGCACCTTGGACTTGAGCGACAGGGACTTCTTGAGCCTCTGCAGCTGCGTGGCGTGTGAGCGGAGAGACGCAGAAGCGGGCGGAAGGAAGAACCGTCCGTTAATTTGAAATGGTCCCGGTGCATTCGCGGCTTGGATCCGCCGGGGTTACGCGGTTCGATTCACATCTGCCTCGCGTGTGTAACAGCGGTGCTTGCCGTTTGAATTGGAATCTCGGAAACAAGTACAGTGTTAACTTGTATTATCCCTGTGGCCGTGAAGACGCCAAGTGAAACCTATTTGCCCCGTTTAGGGTGGAGGCTTTTATGGGGTCATCGTACGTGTGTAAAGCATGTGTAAACAGACTTCAACTTATAAGCGATATAAAATAAAGTTCCCCAAGTATATTGACAGCACTCGCAGACCCACAACTCTATTGCCGATCACTAAATATAGCAAACCCTTGAATTAAATGTTCTTATTTCCTAACATCATTGCTGGGAGAATATCAGACATCAACACGAGGCAACCTTGAGGTGATCAGATCTGAGCGACATCGTATTATCTATTACGGTAACGTGGTCCTTACGGAACCACTTTGACAGCCGCTGGCATTCATTCGTCTCGACAAGGTCAACGCGCGGAAACCCACGCGCTCCCCGCTCCTCCGCGCTCCGATCTCAGCGACGACGTTTCCCTGACGCCGCCGCCGCCGCTCGGGTCCCACTTTCTGCGGCAGCACTCAAAGCTCGTCACCCCAGGCTGCCACGCAGAAATTCAATCAGAAATAGCCTCGGGCCGCCTCTGTCACTGTGGCCTCCAGAAACTCGGGACGTCATCGCCGCCACCGTCACCCACCACCACCACCTGGCGACATCCGGTGTGTGCTGGCGCTCCCTGTGCTGCGTGGGCGACCCAACACAATCCCGCACTCTACGCAGCTCATCACAGCACCTGCTCCGTACACCGCACTCACGCACAACGCCGATTCTCGGTCGCGGCACCCACAACCTGGAAGAGCCTGCCACATCTATTACGCCTAACACAGACCTCCCACAACCTTAAAAAAAAACTAAAAAAAAAGTCACCTCTTCACCGACTCACAACAAACCGACTGAGCCAGGCTCCGCGCCTCCGAATCAACGGGTGCAACGCGCCCGGAGAAAATGCGCGCGTTACAAATATCTATTATTATTATTAATAAGCACGTTCACACCTCGGGGAAGCGGCGTCGCTGCACCCCGCATGCTCACGCACCGCACACCCTGTGACGGCGTCGTCAGGAACGCGACCACGATCCCGTGAGATTTCAGAAGATCGAGCCTGGTGACCGTCAGGCTGCTGCGGAGCTATACCGTCAGGAAATGACGGGCGGGTGAATAATAACGTCGTTGTGTTGTACTGTGCTCCGACATCTTTGCCTCCAACCGAGAAGCGTGGTGAAGTATAGGGCTATATCTGCGCACGGTGTGGGGGAGTCCGTCATCCAGCAGCGGAGTGACGAGACGGCTCCACACGTGCATGTTAATTGTGGAATTAGAAAATCCTGCCAGTGCAAAAATTGGGGTTTTAATTCTGCTGCTCCAGGGTATGATACTATGCAAATTTTTCTTTCAACAGACTATGCAGATTTAAACAATAACCTCACTGTACATGGGGGTCCAGAAGTCTTGTGACCCCTACTTCATAGATTATTTTCCGGTTTGTAATCTTAAATTTGAACTCGTATCGGCCGTCTGAAACAAATAATGATTATTCAAAACACAAATGAATGAGCAAAGTAAAAGAATAATTTAGGGGTCGATTAAAGGGGGGTCGATTAAAGGGGGGGTGGGTGGGGGGGTGGGTGGGTCACAAGACATGTGGACCACTCGGTACATCACCGGCACTTGCCGAGTGCTGGCATCGCACAGACGGGCCACAGGGGGAGGGAAGGTGCTTCACACACCCCGTCGACCCCGAGGTTTAATAAACGTTTAGGCGCAATTACACCGCCGCGCCCTCGACACGCCGCCGCAGCTATTGGCATTTCTGCAGCGTCGCGCGCGGAGGGGACGGAGTGCAGTTTAAGTTACGAGAGCCTCGTTAATACTTAATACTGCACGAGTATTAGCGGCTCGACGCAAGGTATTTAATAAGCCCAGGGCGCAGTGGCCGATGGACCGCCGACGCGCCGTTAAATAACGGCACCGCTTTGGGGGCCCCGCCGTTACGCCGACAGAAAGCATATTTCCTGCTGCAGACACAAAAATCCGATACCAATAAAACCGCCCCTCCGAATTCTCTATTAACACGCGAATCGATTTACAATCACTGATGCAGCATCGCGTGGCACCCACGGACTAGTCTCTCGCTTAAATTTGAGAAGCTCCAGAGAAGAAGTGAAATAGAAAATGGATTATCTCTCCCCGTGTCTTACGAGTCTCGAGCCACAGTCCCTGCCGTCCCAGGACATCCTCTTTGCTGAGGCGGCTGCAGTCCTTGGAAACGTGCAAGTGCTTTTTTTTAATCGCAAAATTAAGTCAGTTGCGAGATCTATATATAATGGAACAAGTGTCTTTATGTATGTATTTCCACACTGAGGGTAACCGGATTCAAATCATTCATAAGCGTACATTGTATCTGGCCAACACCAAAGCTTTTATGACTTAGGTTAGCTTTACTTCCCACTTATTGGTTCTTCTTCTGAAATATCAGGGAGCCAGCGGGGGTCAAGGTAGAAGCGTTCACGTCGCGATCCCGGTCAGGTAATACTTGGTGTTGCCTGCGAATTCTACCAAACACTTCGAGGCCGAGCTGAAAGACAACAATTTCCAGAGGCTGACCATCGTGCTTCGAAGAATCGCAAAGAAGAAGAGGGAACCAGCAATATTCCCAACAGAATATCAGGAAGAAATCCTGGTCGAAGCAGTTGAGAACGTCATCAACGAGAGATGTCAGAAAAAACATGTTTCACGCTTGGAACAAGACCGCTCGCTCGTAGGGCGGGTACTCTGTTAGTAATAATAATACAGCACTCGAGACAATGCATTCAGATACAGTTGCTCCCCTCTTCTGTCGTTGTGCGAGATTCGTCTTCCTATGATGCGTCTCGGCTTGTTGTCGCTCAAATTCGGCACATGTCCGAAAAGGGGCACTGGCACGCCGTGTCGAGCGTTCCTTTCCCGAAAGCGAAGCTCGCAAGAGCAATTATCATCATGCCATTGCTATGCTAACGACCAGAGCTAGCATTTATTTAGACACAAAATAATATTTTAAGCAACATTTACTCGGCAACGTTGTCACAGTTTGGCACTTTTAATGGGAAAATCAATTCTCACTGCAAAGCGAATCCTGGTGTAAGTCACGTTTACGGCTGCAATCGGCTCTCAGCGGCAGAGTGAGTTACGGACACATTCGAAGTGCGTTATTGTAATTATTTTGAACTGGAACAGGCACTTAAGATAATCGATGACGCGCTATTAATGAGGGTCAATAAACAACACGGGGCGTCGTGAATCGTCCGAGGCAGCTTGTTCCCAAAGACAGCGTGTCTCCAAAGATATGCTGCTGCCTAAGTTAAAAGTCCTGACTAATTTGCTCCCAGTGTCCCGAGATCTTGTAACTTGCTTACCACTACCCCGCTGGACAACTGTGAAAAAGAGCTACATAGCTGAACGGTTCCTTCCAGATTAAAACAAACTGAGGCAATGCGCTACTTCCTACTGTACGCCTCATTACCGTCAGTATTTACTTTACAATCTCTGTTTAATGTTTAACCTCGTGAGGTTGTACACACCGCGGTATCTGCTCTCGCAGTGAGGCCACCGCCACGATCTGCCTCGGGGTTCCTGCTCCTCAGCTTTGTGACCCTCGGGTGAAAGGCGCTATATAAATGCTATTATTATTATTACTTTCATCCTCTCCTTGCCACGGCGATGGCGAATTCAAGTTGATTTTGTGAAATTAGGTGATAATTCGAGAGATTAGTGTCAGAGTACTTGGAGGGCCCGATTCGTGAGGTATGTGCATGAGCCGGATAATATGTGTAGTGTGCGATGGTGTGAACGTGTGCACAGGTGGTGCCCCGGCCAGTCATCTCAGCTCAGCCCACGACACCAGGGTGTCTGTCCCGTGACCTCCTGTCGGCGAGCCGTCAACACTTCGCGAGATAGGCTCAAAACGCACCTAGCCTGGCACAGGCGCCATGGTGACGTCACCCCCACTTAGTGGCGAATGGCGGTTGTTGTTGTTGGTACCTGTGAAGAGTGACAGGTGGCAAAGGAAGGAAAGCAAGCAGGCCTACCCTCAAGAAGTCGTTAATCTTCTTCATAAGTAGGATAGAAGTCTCATTTTCAATTTGCAAAACTGACCTCGGTCACGTGATACCATCAGATTTAGGTTTTCCACTGCTCGATGTCTGATAATTGCTTTCCAAAGCTGTTCTTTCGCGATAGCCGTGTCGAGCGCCCGGGATTTTGTATGTGGCCAGGAGCGCGCCAGGCCGCTTGTGTCTCCCCGGCGCTCACGTTCACTCACGTACCAGGTGGGCCAGTGCTCATTTAAGGCCGAGTCGACCACTGCGAGCGTTGCAACGTGAAAACATGTGAATAAACAGTACAGTAGAGGCCTTCTCAAGTTCACCATGGTCCGCATTTACAAGGCCTAATTACAACGTGGTTACACGCTACACGCGCCTGATGATTGATAAACACATCCGAGATTACACGAAGTGGCAATGCAAATTGAAATAAGAATCCTTGTGCGCGCGCGTTGTGTGTACGTGTGTCGTAAACAGGGACAAGTGAACGAAACGGTACCAATATTGGCGGTGGTCCGCGAGAACTGGAGCGCGTGCAGATAGCAGTGGGCAGCAGGAGCGTACGCGGGTTCAACCGGTCGTGCAATCACCGTCAATCACCAATCTCGCCTTAATGAGCGGCCCGGCCCCCTAATCTCTCCTGCACCGCGCGCGTGTAATAATAACAACTGCAGCGCGGCGCCCTTAACGCCGTAATTGTATTCGATAATTGCGCATCTATTTCCATAATCACCATCATCATCCTCGCAGATGCTTGTAAAGTTTCAAACACTTTAATAGAAAGAGCCCCTATTAAGGGTTAATAATAATAATAGCATTTATAGAGCGCCTTTCACCCGAGGGTCACAAAGCGCTGCACAAGGCTGTGGAGAGAACGGCAAGTCTATAACATCAAGACAGATTAACTGAGTCAAGCAATAGCGATATATTATAGGACAAAGGACATAAAGACAACATAAATAAATAATAATAATAATAATAATTCTACAAGTTAGACCGCTAATCATTTAATTGGGATCATACACAGCAACCATCGCCCCCTCCTGGCAGACTGATGCCCCACGTCAGTCTTGCAAATGAGACTCATCGTGGTCTGGACTTCTCACCTGCTTAAAAAAAATAAACTCGAAAACAACATTTCAAGTGTCTGATGTCGTAGCACAGTGCACAAACAAATATTCCCCGTCTATCCAGGATAGACTTCTGGGGTAAGTGCTGTCAGCAAGCACCTATTAGTCCGGCACGCCACTTACACACACAGACGTAAGGGTGCGCGCACTGCCAATAAAAGAGTGCTGTAGTCACGTTAAACTGTTAATGACAAAAAGCCAAAGTGGTGGCCCTAATACAATTGTGAAATTGCACATTGTCTGTGGCAGGGATCAGTCTATACACAACTACAGTCTTTACACAACTACTGCCTTCTTAAAAAAAGGTGAAAGTGGTTCTCAATGTATCGTTCAGGGATGGAATGATGTCTTGACTTCAAAAACAACTGCGCGCGCACACACATGTGGTTGGTATTCGAGGCACCACAAGTGCTAAACGGTGTCTCCGTGAATGTCACAATCCTCAACACGTGCCCTCTCTGCTATGGAGGAGGCAACTTTCCACAAAGGTTAGATTGACTCGATAGTGCGTCTGTGTGGCAGCTACGAAACAGTGCTAATTACGGTGAGGAGAGTGTTTAGCCTCACGCTAAGATCTCGTGTGGTGTGATTATCCGTGATGCACAAACAGGTAAGAGCTAATTGCGATCATGTGTTTATTTTACAAACAAATATCTGCGTAGGATTAAAACCCCAAACCCGTATACGGCTAATACCACATAGACGTTATAATATGTTAAAGGCATACATGTCACAGAATGACTTCTAAACGCTGGACAGAATGTGATATGCATGAGACTGGGAACTGACCGAATCAGCAGCATACATGCAGTCATTTAAATATTGAATACGATGACCCGCCAGTGAGTGAGATTTGCTGTCTATCGACCCTGTGTGAGGCGAATTACTCGGTTCACCGACAATGAGAGTGGCGTAATTTACGTGTTTAGCACGAGAGTTAAAGACACAATCATTCACCCTCGTGGTATATGCCTTTAATTAAAATGTGTTTTAATGCTTTTGTTATCAACGTAAACTCGACTGTGATTGTGCCAAGTCTCAGCTGTCTCGCGAGCCCTTCTGGAACACTGGTCACTCGGCTTCGATCGCCTCTATGTTTAGACACAAAGTGTATGCGAGTCCGTTTTTCTTTAAGCTGGAAGGAACCGTTGAGCCATGTAGCTCTTTTTTACAGTTGTGCACGGAGAGGGATACGTCGACAAAGCGTGGAAGGCAGGATTTTATACCCGGGATGGAACGCCAGTCCATCGCATGCCACCGGGGGAAATTTACTCAGTAGATCAATTAACCTAGGCAACAGCAGCGTATGTTTAGACGGTGGCAGGAAGCTAGAGTTCCCGGCGAAACCCACGCAGACACGGGGAGAACATGCAAACTCCACACAGAAATGCAGCCGAGCCGGGAATCGAACCTGGGAGGTTTTGCTGTGAGGCGGCAACGCTACTCACTACGCCACCGTGCCGGCCATTGTGGGTATAGCTAAACACAGCGGTAATCATAAGCGACATAGGCCAACTATTTACACCGGTGGTGAAGCCAGATGTATAAGCTACAAAACAGGAACAGCAACAACACTTGGCTCGGAGAAAATACAAGTTAGACACCAGACTGGCTGTTACAGAAAGTAAGAGGGGTTTGGCGCGACGCATCCTGACGACGGTGGGGATGATGGCCAAATGCGAACGAGACTGATGGCGGAACGGCAGCCAAAGGAGGGAAAAATACGGCACCCGACAGGACGAGCCGCGCGGAGATGGAGCGATGGGATCAGCTCCATATCTGCGCGGCTGTGAGATGGATCCTCTCATCGGGGGACCGTGAGTGTTTGGGGCTGCGTGTTAAGACCTTCATCCAGCAGTGGATATAGCATGGCTTCAGGTGACGATTAAATTATCCGACGCGGACAGCAGTTGTGTTGTGGTCGGTGGGTGAGACGGTGGGCACAGCAGAGAAAGGGGGCGACCTCCC